>PVKS010013026.1:0-44720 GCA_004027875.1 Aplodontia rufa | reverse complement strand
TATAAATTTACCTCTTAAGAATGCTTTCATACTATCCCAGAGATTTCAATATGTTGTTTCATCATTCTCATTCATTTCCAAGAATTTCTTGATTTTTGTTCTCATTACCTCTTTTGTCCATTATTTGTTTAAGAGAGTGTTATTCAATTTCCAAGAATTTGAGTAGATTCTGTTGTTTTTCTTGCTGTTAATTGCTAAGATCATAGCATTGTGGTCTGACTGGATACATGGAACTAAATCCACTTTTTTGTATTTGTTAAGGTTAGCTTTGTGGACTAGGATATGGTTTATTTTGGAGAATGATCTGTGGGCTGCTGAGAAGAAGGTAAATTCAGCCAATTCGTGATGGAATATTCTTTGTCTGTTAAGTCCAGTTGATTAATAGTGTTTTTTAAGTTAGAGATATCTTTGTTGATTTTTTGTTTTGATGATCTGTCTATTGTTGATAATGGTGTATTAAAGTCCCCCAGTATTATTGTGTTGAGATCGATAAGGTGTCCAATGTCCTTGAGTACTTTCTCCACATAGTTGGGAGGGTTGTAATTGGGGTATAAAAGTTAACTATCATTTTGTCTTCTTGATGAATTGTTCCTTTTACTATGATATAGTGACATTCTTTGTCTTTTCTGACTAGTTATTAGTCAAAATTAACTTTATCAGATATTAGGATTGCAACATCAACTTGCTTTTTCAGACCACAAGCCTGGTAGATGTTTTGCCAACTTTTCACCTTCAGTCTGTGTCTATTTTTGATTGTGAGATGTGTTTCCTGTAGGTAACATATTGTTGAATTTTGTTTTTTTTATCCAGGAAGCCAATCTGTGTCTTTTGATTTGGGCATTGAGTCCATTCACATTCAGAGTTAGAAATGGGAATCTGGATCCCTGACATTGTGACTATTGCTGTTTTTGTGCCATCTGGGATATCTTTTGGTGTGATTTGTGCTTATTGACTTTCTTTTGTTTAAGGGTTATGGAAGTTGATTGCATGTTCCTCTGAATGAAGTATGTCTTTGAGAATTTTCTGCAGTGCAGGCTTTGTGTTCATGTATCTTGTTAACTTGAATTTATCATTGAAGTATTTAATATCCCTGTCACATTTAAAGCTTAGTTTTGCTGGGTATATTATCTTTGGCTGAAAATTATTTTCTTTTAATGTTTGAAAAATTTCATTTCATGCTCTCCTGGCCTTTATTGTCTGTTCTGAGTAATAGTAATTCAAATTGGTCTGCCTCTGAATGTGATTTTGTCCCTGGCTACTTTTAGAATTCTCTCCTTGATTTCTCTGTTATTCATTTTATATATGATATGTCTTGGTGAGTTTTTCATTTGGTTAGGTCTGTTTGGTATCCTGTAGGCATCTTGAATTTGATTTTCTGGGTCAATTCTGATGTGGGGAAAATTCTCCTTGAATTTTTTTTTTTTTTTTTTTTTTTTTAGATTCAGAGTGGGGAGTCCAGGGACCACACCAAAGTGAGGCCTTGAGGTCTCTTTCTCTGCTTGTTTTTATTGAGGGTCACAAAAGGGACGGTTTCTAGTGGTTAAAGAGAAGGAGGGACATCCTAGGACTTCAAAGTGAAGATAGCTAATCTTGAAGAGATGTTTGTGAAGCAGAGTATTCAGGAGGTCATTTCTGCCCTCAGGCAAGAGCATCCACCTTGACAAGACTCACTGCTTTCAGCAAGTCAGTCCCTTCAGGGGACTTTGTGTAGGCACCTGTTAATTTGCTGCTGGTGTATACATCCTCCTCAGAGAATCACAAGTTTGAGGCCAGCCTCAGAAACATAGGGAGACCCTGTGTCAAAATTAAAAATATAAAGGACTGGGGTGTAGTTCAGCAGTAGAACGCCCTTTGGTTCAATCCCTAATATGAAAGAAAACAGGAAGAGGAAAGAAAGAAGAAAGAAAAAAAAAGGACAGAAGAAAGGGAGAGAAATAAGCGGGGAGATGAGAGATAGAAAAAAAGAAAGAAAATAACACCACATAGGTTCAAATCCAAACTGCTAAAAATTATGCTGGCCATATATACATATAGTCTCACTATAAAATAAATTATAGAATATTCAGTTAACAATTTTTGTATGGACACATTCCATACATAGATATGCACACACATGTCTCTATGTGTGTATAAACATATATATGTGCATAGACAGATATCATCTGTTTTGCAAAGCACACTTTCCATAAAGGGAATCATATGTATTATTCTACAATTTACATTTTCACTTAACATTGGATCTGAAGTTATTTCCATTTTGGTATATAGAAAACTACTTCTTTCTTTCTTTCGTTTTTTGTTTTCAAAAGATAAAAGTTTATATTTTATTTTATTTATTTTTTATTAAGAAATTTATTTGTTCAACAATCAAGCAAGCTTCTAATGAAATTATATATATATATATATATATATATATATATATTCTGAAAATAAGATTTTCCCCCAAAAGCCCCCTATTACCCACACTTATCCCTCTCCCCTTTCCCAAAGCATCTCTAAAAATGTCTTAGGTTGTATGTCATTACACCTTATCCAAATTTAAAACATGAGAATTGACCTCCTTTCTCAGTGGCCGAGGTCTAGCTCTAGCCTCCACAGATGACTGAAGACATTCTGCCCTTGGTTCTCTTATTCTCTTATTTCACTCAGCATAATTTCTTCCATAGCCATCCATTTACCTTCAAAGGCTGCAATATCATTGTTTCTAATTGCTGAGTAGAACTCCGTATATATGTATATGCACAGTTTTTGGATACATTCATCCAGTGAGGGACATTTGGGTTGTTTCCATAATTTAGCTATTGTAAATTGAGCCATTATGAACATAGATTTTGCTGTGTCACTGTAATGTGCTGATTCTAAATCCCCTGGAAAAATACCCAGGAGAGGAATAGCAGAATCATATCATGGGTTCATCCCTAGTTTTTTGAGGATTCTCCACACTGTTTTCCACAGGGGCTGTACCAGTCTGCAGCTCCACCAACAGTGTGCTAGTATACCTATCTCTCCACAACCCCTCCAGCATCTATTACTATTTTCTTCCATTTTGCCAATCTGACTGGCATGAGGTGATATCTTAATGTAGTTTTCATTTGCATTTACTTAGAAGGTTCTTAATGCCCTTTGTTTGTTGTTCAGTGTTTTCTTCAATACCAATTACTCTCAAATTATTTCTTCTCATGTTGTCAAATATTACTAGGAAGTTCTGATCATGTACAATAAGTTTCTTTTCTTGTCTTTCCTCCTTGAACTCAATGTTGCTCAGCCTGTCTTCGTTATCTGATGTTCATTCTTTGAGAGCTGAGGTTCTATTTTCTATTGAGTTTACTCTGTTATTAGTATCTTCTGAATTTGCTCTCTTATCTCTTTATGTATGTGGTCTCTCATCTCCCAGTCAGGAGGAGACTATGTCCTTTGAAAACCCTGACATCTGTGCAGATGGGTTTTCTCTCCCCTCATTTCCAGATCTCAGGAAGCCCTTCAGGTCATCTGCTGTTATTACTGTGGCCACATTTTAAGGATGAGAGAAATGCTAAATGTCTTGCTGAAGGTCAAAGAGCTCTTCCTTTCCAGGAAGGCTTTGTGCCTGCCCCTCACAGACTCCTCTATGCCCCCACAACACATTTCCCTGAACACACACAGCGGGGCATCCCAGGAAGCAGGAAAAAATATTTAACAGGCATGGGGTTATTGGCTCTCCCAATAGGGGAGTAGTGAAGGACACAGGCACCAGAGATCTCTATGTGGGCTTCAGGAACAATGGTCACATGCAATTCTAAGCAGCTCTGGGTGCGAAGGTATGAATCAGAGACTAAGTCTCTGCTGGGGTCCTCACGTAGAAGCACTGTACTGAAATGGGCCCAAACACAGAGTTAGTGAGTGGGGGATCTCCCTTACCTACTCCTCACAGCTCACAGCCAGGTTCATGGCCCCCTGAGGGCAGGACAAAGAGAGCAGGCATACCTGTCACTGCACAACCCTGTGGGGCACTATGGGTTACCCACCCACTGCTCTGGTAATGCTCCAATTCATATGTTGTATATCGGATTTCAACTAAAAATTTCCATAAAATAAGCTCTTTAAAACACTGTAAACTACTGGACAAGTGACAGTCTTCATGAATTAATGAGGAAATTGAGGCCCAGAAAGGCCAAACAGCAGGTTAACAGGACAGTCTTTTCTCTCTATCATTCCAGGGATAGCTGGGTGTGTTCTGGAGCCCTGGGACCTGGAACTTACCCACTACAGGTCCGTAATCCAACTCCTTAAGCTCTGAGTGACCCAGTCTTAGGGCCAGCCCCACATCAGGGGCTTCCCCCAACACATGTGCAATCCACAGACAGCTCTTTCCCAATGCATACAACCTACTCCTAACCTCCTGCAAATATTTAGCTATGCCACTCCCTGCGGGACCCTTCCCTGGGGTGTAGATGCCTAGAGGTAGATGCCCAGATAGTGTGGCAACTGGGAGACAATGTTCCATGTTGCATTACAGGGAAGACACTGCCAGCATGGGTACTCAATTGTGCCCTGCCAGTCTGAAGCGAGTCAGTATCAGACATATACCTGAGGAGTGAGTGACAGGCCAAAGGCTAGGGGAATGACCCACCTTGGCCTGGCCTCCCTGACCACCCTCACCCCTCAGCATGGAAAGCGCAGAACCCAGGGCTCTCATCTAGATGCTTCATCCAGGCTGCAGTTCCCCTCCACTCCATTTGTAGGGGCAACAAACTATGAAGGCAAGGAAGAGGGAAGTTCCCAGAGGCTTGCAGAGTGCTCTGGAGAAAACCCCAAAGGAAAGGAAAAGTGAGTATAAGGGCTGGGGTGCTGGGACAAGGAACTAGGAAGGAAGACCCAGTTTCAGTCCTCCCCATCAGCCCCAGAGTCCACCACTTGGTCTTCTGCTTCACCAACTCACTTGGGTCCCAGTGGTGCACACAATGTAAAATACCAAATGTGGGCACAACCCAGGTAGAATGGGTTGTATCCCTGAAGGTATCTGCCATAGAGGAAGATAGGGAAGGGAAGAGGGGATTAGAACTAGTAGGACTGAGCTGGCTGTCTCCCAACAACCCTCCCTACATTGGTCAGCTATGCTGTGGCTTACCTCAGGCTTTAGCAAGGTTTCAAGGGTAGGGATTCCCAAGCTGTGACCCAGGGCTTTCTGCCTTCCTGGGCTCCTAGGACAGTGGCCTCCCTGGACCCACTTGTGATCAGATCTCTCCACATAAATGCTGACACTGCAGCCACCTCTTCTGCCTTTTCAGGGCACCCTCATCACTCTGTACCTCCTGTGCAGCATCCTTGCTTTGTCTGCCATGTCCTTCCAGATGTACTTTCACACCTTTTTCCTACTCAACTGCACCAAATGCAGTGTCAACACTTATCCCCACTTTACTTTCCAATCTCTCCTTATTTTCTAAACATGCGCCTCTATTGAATCTAACTCTCTGTGAGGGCAGCAGTAGCAGGTGTGCCCAATTATATTTTCCTAGTCAAAAATCATAGGGCCTAGAAAATTCTGGGCTGAAGGCCTTTGGTACATAGTGCAGTAAAGGTCACACATAAAGGTTAAGTCCTCGTCCACACATTAACTGGATATTCCTCTTCCTTCTTCCACTTTCTCCTTTCCCCCACTCTACCCATCAGCCTTGCTCCATCTTGAGCTCCTCCTTCCTGCCAGGCCAGCTTGAGACTTACTCTAACTTCAAAGGCCTTAGCCAGCAAATGTTCTGTCACAACGGAAGTGTCCAGGAGCACCTCTGTCCACCCTCAACTCTCCCATGCCCCATGCTGAGCTCATGAAGAGTCTGATCTTCAACACTTTTCTCCACTAGGAGGAATCAGGACTCCACATAATGACAGCTTCAGAATATCACACCATGTCCAAACGCAACTTCATTGTGCTAAGTATCTGGCTTCTTTAAGGTGTTCATAGACCTTAAGAAACTAGTATCCTATCAGTGATTGATTCAATGCTTAGAAGAGTTGGATTAAATTTGCAGGATATTTGCCAGCTAGGGTGGTATGCACCTGTAATCCCAGTGAGTTGGGAGTCAGAGGCAGGATTACCAAGTTCAAGGCCAGCCTCAGCAGTTTAATGAGACTCTGTCTCAAAACGAATTGTAAAAAGGACTGGGGATGGAGCTCAGTGTTAAAGCACCACGAGGTTCAATCCATATTACCAGGAAAATAAGAAAACTGAAAGGCAATTTATAAAAGTTATAGTTTCTAAGTTTTGAGAATATTGATTTATTAAATATGTATAAAGTATAGAAAATGCTTATTATACATGTAGAAAAATGCTTAAAGGGTTGAAAATAACGTTGTATGAACTGAGTAGTATATTTGAATACCTTCTTCTCCTCATGTGGAACCCTATCAGATATAAATAGACTCTCACAGCTCTGAAACACCCAGACCAGCCTCTCTCTCACTCCATTCCTGGGGCTCCTGCCCCAATTCTGTGTCTCAAATGTCCTCATACTCCTTAGGAATAAATTCAAGTGCAATCTTCTTCTTGTCCTATCTCTGTCCAACTTCTGGCTACCTCTCCTTTTTCCATCGTCCCCATGGGTGGTGGGTAGAATAAGGCATTTGTCTTCTCTAAGTTCTTTCTCTCTGTCCTCTACCCCTGTGTGTTTGTCTTTCATTTGTTGGTTCACTCACCTGTTCATATTTCTTTTCTTTGCATGTGGGGCATTGAAGAACCCAGGTCCCTGCACATGCTAAGCATACCATCTACCACCAAGCAACACCTCAGCCCGAAAAGTCCCAGTCAGTGCACTGGGGGTTAAAAGTACACCACACCCACACTACCCGCCTACTTTCAGGGTGGTGAGGACAGCTGCAATACAGGACTCTGAGCACCATGGGGAGGGGCCAGGTATCACAGAGATAGGATCATGGGAAAAGAGTGGGCAACCCTGGCCATAGCACCCAGGAACATGCAGAGGAGCAACTCTGTGCAGGAAGCACACATAGTCAAGTGCTAAGATATGTAAAAGGGCTATTTCAGCTACTTCCAGTTTCAGAGGCTGCTGTACTGGGTTCAGAAAAAGAGGTCTGAAGAATGTCTGTTCACTTTGCCAAGGACTGGGCCTGGGCTGAAGTGGGCCAGCAGGTGAAGAGTGGAGTACTGAACATAGTTAACTCTTTTGGGAGATAAGGCACACAGGAAGGTACAACAGATGGAGTAGAGGTCTGAGACATAAAGGTGGGAGGGTTTGCTTGGCTGTTAAGATGAGGCACAAGAATGTGTAAATGACCACGAGAAGGAACATTAGCAATAGTAACAGCAGCATGTAGCTACCTTCTTGTACCAGCCACTGTTCTATGTGGTTTACAGGCATCAGTCCAAGCATCCCTGCTTTACATATAGGAAAACTGAGCAACCAGAGGGCTAAGTAACATACCCAGGGTTTGCCTGCTGGCATGTTGTAGAGCTGGGATTTGAACCTATTTTGTCTGCCTCTAGAGTGGTTGCTATTAATCACCAAGCTAGTGACTCCAGGAGGAGTTGCTGTCAGGGCACGGAGGAGGAAGGGAATGAAAGTTGGAGCATGGAATCAGTGGCTGAAATGGGCACTGCAAGGAATGGAAGGAAGCCCTGTCTGATGAATCCCACAGTGCAGACCACATTTAAGTCCCTTGAGGCTGGAGATCCTGGACTTGGAGGGCCTCATTCTGAGCAGGAGGAGGACAATGCCTATGGCTTCCCCAGGGCTGGAAGAACCACAGCATGGAGGAAGGGAAAATGCTGCCAAGCAGACTGAAATAGTGGACTGAAGCAGCAGAAGACAAGAAGACCACAGGGCTGATGAAGAAGGGCTGAGTTGAGGAGTCACAGATGGGAGGGAGCCAATTATGTCTATGGTGGAATGTCCAGAGAGGGCTGTGGTGGACTGGTGATTAAAAATGATGGGAGGTGGAGGTCAGAGAGGCTCCTCTGTCTTTTCAGCAGACTTGGTGTCTGCAGCTCCCCCATCCCCCATTAATGCTGCCCACTTGCCCTTCTGAAAGAGCCTTTGGTTGTTGTTATGCTAAAGAATGGCAAAGATATTCATTTTTCCCATTCCTCTTCAACACTATACTGAAGTTCTGAGAAAGTACCATCATGACGCCAGTTCCATAGGTGCAAGAGGCCAACCCACAGCAGGGTATCTGGGCACCTGCACTCTGCCCAGCTTAGCTTGCACTCAGAAGAGGGCTAGGTGATACTCACCAACGTGGCCTGGATGAGAAGCAGCAGCAGGAACCTCAGCAGGCAGCCTGATGATAGTATAGCCACTAGGGTGATGGGCACATGGGCTAAGAAGCCAAGCTGAAGGATAGTCCCTACCTAGCCCTGCCTCTTGGCTGGACTACACCTTCCAGGGTCTCTCCCTAATCAGTCCAGCACTCCTATCTTCCTGGCTGGAAGCAAGTCCTGTCCACACAAGCGAATCCTCACTCCACCATGCTGTTGCCCTGCCTGTCCCCTTTTAAACCTCACTACCCCATTCTGCAGTCTCCTGTAGATTTTTAATGCTCCATAGTCCATCCTAACCTGCCTAGCTGTGACCATGCCAGTTCAACCAGTCCTACACAGGTCCTCACCTATGGCTTCTCTCTCTAGCCCTGCCCACATTAGCCCTTCATCTCTTGCCTCACCCAACTGCTGTCCTGCTTCTCCTCCTTCCCACCTGGATAGCTCCAGCAAGTGGGCTCCTTGGTCTGTGTGGATATGCCATAGCCTTGTCCACTGACAGCAGTTGGCTTGTGTGCCCCAGAAGTATCCTGATGAAACTAGCAGAGTGCCTATGTAGAGGCACAGGGACAGGATCAGCACCATGAAGAGGCAGTAGTTTCGATGACCCACACAATTGTTCACCCACATAGAATGGTGGTCAAAGTCCTGGGGGCAGGAGTCATCCATCAGCCCCATATCCATAGGTGTCCCTAAACCCGGCCCTCCAGGCCTCTTGCCCTTGGACCTACACACTGGCTCCCATCTCCAGGGAGAAACAGACTCATTCAAGTCTATAATATTGGCATTTCTCTGGTTACAGCACAGTTAAGACTCTAAGGTTCAGAAGGTCACCTGTCATGAGTCCTTTAGGGACCAGATGCCTGGTGTTAACTTTGAGTAGGACATAGAATAACTCTGGGCCTCTATTTTCTCATCTACTGGAAATGCTGAGTCATTTGCACTTGTCAACTTCTGAAGGCTGTGCATCTGAGAGAAGCCCACTCAAAGAACCCAGAAACCCCTCCAACTTGGACTTCTTGGAGACCAATGGGAAGAGATCTTCAGAACAGGGTAGTAACCAGCCTAAGTGTCTAGGTATATAGTACCAGCAAGCCATGAGATGGAACAGGGGCTGCCTTTCTGCTCTCTCACTCCCCCAAGCCCAGCATTGATATGATGCCCTTTGCAGGCATTGCCAGCCTCTTAAGACAGGTGCAGACGTAGAGGCAATGACAGGTGTGAGTGAGAGTGGCTGAGAGCCACTGTCACTCAAGACTTTGAGAAGTCTGAGAAGATGACCTCACATTCACCATTGGCCGACATATGATGTGAGGTTCCTGGTCCTGGCCAGGTGCTGGGTGCTGGGTTGCTGAGTGGATAGAGAGGGAGAGCACTCACCTCTATGAAGATGTTGCTAAGTGACAGTGGGAGGTTCAGGGTGGATGGCAAAATCTACATATGGGGCTCCACTTCAATTGGAAGGACCTATTGTTTACCCACGCAATACAGAAAGTCTTTGGCTCCTGTTTGATGGATCCTGGCATGGGAAGAGGGTCAGAGAGTGGCAGAAGGCTCTTTCATCACTCTGCTTCTTGATGCAGTCCCATAGCACCACTGGGCAACAAGAAGGGTGGTGAGGAGGTGGGCAGGGAGATCCCAGTCCCTATAGAGCAACCTGACCATTCAAACTGGCTAACAGGAGGACAGGCTAAGAGGAGAGGGGCCTTCCAGTCAGAAGAGCTCCATAGACAGTTCCACCCTTTGGAACAGTAATCAGTGCTTGAAGTCCCGTGTAATGGGAAGGAGGAAGAGTCAAGTGGGAGCATTGGAAGAGTCTGCTGGCCTCTTATCAGCCTGCCAGGCCTTCCCTTCCAAAGCAACTGCAAAAGCTCCAGGATTCTCTGTTAACACACTACAGTGGCTTGGGAAATGAAATGAGAGCCTAAGGAATGAAGGCATGGAATGAAGGGTCCCTAGCCTGGAGGGGTGGGTGAGTACTTTAGAAGTCACCCTGATAGGCATGAGCCTTTAGGGTGCCATCTCCTTTACCTAGGGGTCTGAGGTCTCACCCTGATGTAATATCCCAGGATCTGAGATGTTCATTCAAACCAGAGGACTAAGAGGAGGCCTGTGACCATGAGAAAGGCCCACTCTCCTTTCTGAACCATCTGCCTACATCTAAGACCATAATCAGACTGGGGAAAACTTGCCCTGGGGAAATCTTGAGTTCTCACTGGGTCTGGCTCACCTGAGGTGGGACTCACAGACCTTAAGGATAACTGTAAATATCCAGGCTAGAGACAGACCACGGAAGCTCCACCTAATGTCACCAGCATTACCAGCAACTCACATCTCTCCCGAAGAACATCAGGCATGCTAGAGCTCTGTGCTTACACATTAGATTCCCTCAGACTAGAATTCTTCTTTTCTCCTGCTGACCCTCTCCACTTCCTGCCTCTGCATGTTGTCTATTGTACATTCTGTCTCATTCTCTGAAACTTCACAGCATGCATGGGAGATGTACGCGAAGGCAAAGAAGAGGCCACTGAAGAAAACCAGTAGTGCTACATTAAAGGCAGAAAACAGGCTTGGGAAGGACCAGGCACGAGGTTCCAGAGCCAAGGCTGGGAGTTCTTTCAGAAGGGGCTCAGCGTCCTTTGAGAAAGACATGGCTAGGCCTCCTGTTCTCCTCAGGAAATGAGAGCCACAAGGTTCCCTCTCCCCTGATGTCTTCCAGAATCCGATTGTTACAGCAGAGAAGTCACAATCCAGGACCGATTGATGTCAGTGTGACATCAGAGGCTGAGGAATGGGGTCTCTTGCTGCTTCCAGTGACTTCCAATAGCAACCCCTTTCCCCCCCACAGGCATTGGACACTGACACATCCTGCTCATACAATACTGGCTTTGTTGAGCTTGTGATGTTGTGGGTATGGATTGTCTCTCAAACTTTCATGTGCTGGAGGCTTGGTCCTCAGTGTGCCAATGGTGAGATGGTAAAACCTGTGAGAGGAGGGATCGCGGAGGTAATAGGTCAATGGGGACAGTGTCCTCTGAAGGGATTAATGTACTTCCCATGGGTGTCTTAATTCCTGAGAGAATGTGTATTTTGAAAGAGCAAGTATAGCCTCTCTCTAGCCTTCTGGCCATGCAATCTCTTTCCTTTGCATATCCTCCAAGCATGATGTCATTCACCCCTGTGAATGGCATCACCAAAGGTCAAAGGATGCAGCTGTCTGATGGTGGACTCCAAGCTAATTAAACCTCATCTATTTATAAAGGACCCCTAAGCAGGCTAACACATACTATGTGATGTGATTTCTGAGAAGATGGCATGGGGAGAAGGTTGATAATTCTTATCACCCTTTCAGGCCTAGTGAGCCAGCCCATTTTCAAATTTCCATGCCTCACAGGCATTGCCCTCCTCTCTTATCTTCTGATCTTTCAAAATCACACATAGGATGCAGAGTGGCATATCCTATTCTATGGTGTGGGCCTCGCAGAACTCACAATTCCTTTCCTGGGTATGCTACATGACCCTGGAATAGCCCCCTCTCAGAGTGTTCCTAGCTTTCTGATGTTCCTGGACTGTTATTCTGATGGCAGGTTGCTGATCCACACGAGTGCATCACGTAGCCTTACTTACCTCTGTGACCATCACACAAATAACACATGCAGCCTAGATCTCCATGTAATTCACCCAGGAGGAAGAATGAACACCAAACTCCAGGAGAAAGAGAGATCTGAGCTGCATCTTAGGAGGTGCATGTGGAAGGACTAAGGTGGCACCATCAGGGCCAAGTGCAGGGGAGAAAGCATGGCAAGGGTTGAGTGGTAGAGGTGCAAGATGGCACCATACAACCTGATGTTGCAGCACATACACTCTGCCCGGCTTACCTTGGGCTCACAGGAATGCTCACCAACATGACCTGTGTGAACAGAAGTAACAGGAGCAGCAGCAGGCAGTCCACTATGAGTATAACCACTATGGTGTTGCCCACCCACTAAGAAGCCGAGCTGAAGGACTCTCCCTCTCTGGCCCCAACCCTTGGCCCCACTCTGCCCTTCAGGGCCCTTCCCCAGCTAGCCTAGCCCACCCACCTTCCTCTCTGGACTGGACCATTAGTCCTGTCCATCCAAGGGAAACCTCACTCCACCACACTGTTGCCCTGCCTGTCCTTTTAAACCTTTATTACTCTACTCTGTGTCCCCCCTATATTCTTAACTCTCCACAATCCATGCTAACCCACCTAGCTCTGATCACACCTACCTTCAACATGTCCTTCACAGGCCGTCCCAAGTGGCTTCTCCTTCTAGCCCAGCCTATGTTGGCCCACCCTCCCTTGACTTGCCCACTGGCTGTCCAGCTACTCCCTTTACCCACCTGCACTGGCCCTTTGGCCTGTATGGATATACACCATGGCCTTGTCCACTGACAGCAGGTAGTTCTTCTGCCTCGGAAGCATCAAGCAGGATACTAGCAAGGTGCCCAAGTAGAGGCACAGACAGGATCAGCAGCACGAAGAGGTTGTAGTTGCGTTGACCCACACAGTTATTCACCCTCTTGCAATAGTAGCTATAGTCCTAGGGGAGAGGAGGCATCCATTGTCCCCAAATCCTTAGGCATCCCCCAACCTGACCCACTGCCTCCTGCCCTTGGCCGTACACACTACACTGGCTCCCATTTCCAGGGAGAAACGGACTCATTTAAGTCCCTAACACTAGAATTTCTCTTGTTGGAACGCAGTTAAGACTCTGATGTTCAGAAGGTGATACTTTGAGCAGGATATAGAAGAACTCTGGGCCTCTATTTTCTCATCTACTGGATAAGGATGAACGATATCCCATTCAGTCAGCTATATGCACTTGTCAACCTCTGCAGTCTGTGTGCATGAGAGAAGCCCACTCAAAAAATCCAGGAATCCCTCCAACTTGGACACCTGGAGATCTATGGAAAAAAGATCCTCAGAACAGGGCAGTAGCCAGCCTAAGGGTCTAAGTATATAGTATCAGCAAGCCAGGGGATAGGACAGGGGCTGCCTTTCCACTCTCTCACTCCACCAGGCCTAGCATTGATGTGATGATGCCCTTTTGCACATCAGCCCCTGTGCAGGCATGGCCAGCATCTCAAGACAGATGCAGACACAGAGGCAAATGACAGGTATGAGTGACCAAAGAGTGGTTGAGAGCCACTGTCATTCAAGACTTTGAGAAATCTGGGAAGATGACCTCATGTTCACCCTTGGCCTACATTTGATGTGAGGCTCTTGGTCCTGGCCAGGTGCTAGGTGCTGAGTTGCTGAGTGGATAGGGAGGGAGAGCACTCACCTCCACAGAGATATTGCAACAGGGACAGTAGAAGGTCCAGGGTGGGTGGTGGAAGTAACATTTGGGGCACCACTGCAGGCCAAAGGCCCTGTTGTAAATCCAAGCAATGTAGACCTTCATGGGTCCCTGTTCCAGTGAGCCTGGTGTGGGAAGAGTGTTGGGCAGTGGCAGGAGGCCCTTCTATCACTCTGCTGCTAGGGACAGCCTCATTGCACCAGTGGGCAACAAGAACTGTAGTGAGGAGGTAAGCAGGGAAATCCCAGTCCCTATTGAGCAACATGACCACTCAGATCAGCTGGCAGGCAAGTAGGAGGGGGGCTTCCAGCCAGAAGAGCTCTAGAGAGAGACCCACCCTTTGGATCAGTGCTTCAGGCTGAAGTCCTGTGTAATGGGAATAAGGAAGAGTGAAGTGCATACTTATGAAGAGCCTGCTGGCCTCTGTTGTCAGCCTGTGGGGACCCTCTCCTCTAAAACAAGGGTAAAACACCCCGGATGCTCTTTTTACACAGTACACTGGGCTTGGGAAATGAAGCGCCAGGACCTAGGGAACGATGACATGGAGTGAAGAGGAAGCCAGACTGTAGGTGAGGTGAGCTCTTTAAAAATTTCCCTTGACAGCATGAGCTCTTGGGTTGCCACCTTCACTGCTTGCCTGCCAGCTGATCTGAGTGGTCAGGTTGCTCAATAGGGACTTGGATTCCCCTTCTTACCTCCTCCTAGGGTTCTTGAAGCAGTGGTAGCGGCAGCAGGCAGACCCCCAAGATTACAGCCCCTAGGGTGCGGCGGGCAGTGAAAAAGTCAAGCTGAAGACTCTCCCACCCTGTCCTCCAGACTCTGGCCTCCTTGGCCCCTCCCCAGCAAGCCCTCCACACCTATCTTCCTCCTGGGAACGGACCATTAGTTCTGTGCATCGAAGGAAAACCTCGCTCCCCCACGCAGTCGCCCCGCTTATCTGTTTTAAACCTTCATTACCCCACTCTGTGGCCCAGATCGACTCTTAACTCTCCACAGCCCATCCTAATCCGCATAACTTGGACCACATCCGCCTTCAACGCGTTCTTCACAGGTCCTGCCAAGTGGTCTCTAGCCCCGCCCACGTTACCCTCCCCCGCCCCGCCCAACGGCTGTCCTGCTCCTCCCTCTACCCACCCGCTCAACTCCCGGATGTGGGCCCTTTGGCGTGTCCACTGGCAGGTGGTTCCTGCGCCCCAGAAGATTCAAGCATGATACTAGCAGGGGGTTCATTTAGATGCACGGGGAAAAGACCAGCAGCATAAAGAGGCTCCACCAATGTCAGCAGCAGTACTGAACCATCTCTGCTCAGCTACCTCCCCCTGAGCTTCATACGAGAAAAGGGCTGGGTTTCTATTCCATGCAGCTGACATTTGTCATTGTATAGGCCACTGAGCACCTGAACCCTGTGTTTGGAGGATTCTTCCAAGCATAAATTTTGGTGAGGGGCCAAAACTTTTCCCCCATACCAACTGGATATGAAAATGGCCCAATATTGGTGGTTTTACTTCCAGTGTTGACAGAGGATTGTGATCCATGTGGCATCATTCATGATACTATCACTTCAGAACTACTACCGCTGACTCAATGAGAAGTCTCTGTACACATGTCCAGTGTTCACATGTTGTGGCTCTTTTTTTTTTTCAGCACTGTGGGTTGAGCCCAGGGGCACTGCACTGAGCCACATCCCCAGCCCTATTTTCATTTTTATTTTTATTTGTTGAGACAGGGTCTGGCTAAGTTGCACAGGCTGGTCTTGTGTTTGGGTATTCTCCTGTCTTAGTCCTGTGTCAGTGCGATTACAGGCAGGTATGTGCCAATGCACCCAATCTGTAATGCCCATGCTAAATTTCAGCAGTGATTGTGTGCTACTCAACATGGATGATATATGTAATTCCTAATTTGCTTCTAAAACACAGACTGGCGTTGGGTATGCGGCTCAGTGGTAGAGTGTTTGCCTAGCTTTTGTGTGGCCTTGGGTTCAATCCCCAGCACCAAAAAACACAAAAATCAAAGCAGAAAAGAAAAATAAAATGCATGTGTTAATTTTTAAAAATTAGACTTATAAGATCATTAAAGCAGGGGAAACAGACAAGGAGGAGGGAAGAGGGGAGGGAAAGGTGAAAATAGTAGGGAATGATATTGGCCAAAATATATTGTTGTGTTGTGTGCAAATATGGATTCCACCATTATGAAAAACAAAATTGCACCTATTAAAAAGGTAGAAAAAACACCACCAAATACTTACACTTATGTTGAATTGGAGTAACTGGACTGGTCCACTTTGTGTAAATTAAATTGATTAAAACCAGATCAGGGATGGTGGCACAACTCAGTGGCAGAGCACTGTCCAGTATGTCCAAGTCCCTGGGTTAAACACTAAGTACAGGAAAAAAAAAAAAAAGAAGGAAAATAAAAAAGATTCCTGTTCAGCTGGGCACAGTGGCATGTGCCCCTATATCCAGCTTCTCAGGAGTCTGGCAGAAGGATCACTTCAACTCAAGATTTCAGAGTGAGCCTGAGAAACATGAAGAAAGAGTGTGTATATGTATACACACACATATATGATTGATACAAATACATACACACACACATATATATATATTTGTATCAATCAAAAGTGATTTTGGTCCCACAACCAGACTTATGGTCAGAGTAATCCTCCAAACACAGAGGGTTTCAGGTGCTCAGCCACATATATATAGTTTTTTTTTAATGGTGGAAATTGAACCCAGGGATGCTTTAGAACTGAACTATCTCCTTAGCCCTTTCTATTTTTTTTATTTTGAGATAGGTTCTGGCTAAGTTGTTGATGCTCATCTTTTTTTTTTTTTTGGTTAGATGAATATGGAGTTACAGTTGAGGGGGAATCATTGTCAAACAATCAAGAACAAATGTATATATACATAGTTATTCAAGTCTGATGCCGTGTCATAGATGCCCCCCTTGGGTTCCCTGTGATTCTATGTTTCCCCCAGAAGAACCCCTGTGTTAAATGGACATCTTGCGGAGGTCGGCGATCTCCTTCTGAGATGATTCCCCCATATTCCTACTCTCCAGTCTCCTAGATATCCTTCCTGATCCCTACCCCCACTCTGTCCCCCACCCTATGCCTCTGGGTATCCTAGGCAATCATCCCCGTTTGCATAAAAATTCATACAATTTAAGGTTATTATTAGCTTAGCCATCTATCATACTGCTTCCAGATGTATTCTAGCTTCCACAAATGAGAGAAAACATTCGGTCCTGGAGTCTCTGAGATTGGGATACTTCGCTGTTTAGATAAGTTCCTTTGATCCCTTTCATTGCTAGAGGTTTAAGCAGAAATGGGTGCTGAATTTTATTGAAGACCTTTTCTGTATCAATTGAGATGATTGTACGGTTTTTGTTCTTAATTCTATTTAAGTGATGAATTACATTTGTGTATGTTGAACCAGCCTTGCATATGTGGAATGAAGTCCACTTGTTAATGAAGAATTATTTTCCTGATGTGTTTTTGAATATGGTTTGCTAGAACCTTATTAAGGATTTTTGCATCAATGTTCATGGGGAATATTTGTAGTTTTCTTTTGTTGATGTGTCTTTGTTGGGTTTTGGTATCAGAGTTATGATTGCCTCATAAAAAGTGTTTTAGAGAGTTTCCCCCTTCTCAATTTCTTGCAATAACTTAATAAGGGGAGGTGTTAGCTCCTCCTCATAGGTGTGGTGAAACTCAGCAGAGAAACAATCAGGTCCTGGGCTTTTGTTCTTTGGTAGGCTTGTAATTGCTGTATGGATTTCAGTGACTGTTATTGAGCTGTTTAGGATTTCAATGTCGTCCTGTGTTAATTTAGGGATGATTTATGTATCTAGAAATTTGTCCATGTATTCCAGATTATCTAATTTAGATGAGTATAGTTTTTCAAAATCTGTTCTTATAATTTGTTGGATTTCCATGGAGTCAGTGGAGATCACTCCCTTTTTGTTGGTGATTTTATTGATTTGCTTCATTTCCTCCTTCTTTTAGTGAGATTGCCTAGGGGTCTATCAATTTTATTTATTTATTTTTCAAAATACCAGCTCTTGGTTTCATCATTTTTCTTTTCATTTTTTTTATGTTCTCAATTTCATTGGTTTTAGCTCTGGCCTTGATTACTTTCTGTCTTCTGCTGGCTTTGGGATTAGATAAATCTTCCTTTCATAGGGATTTGAGGTGGAGAATAAGCTTACTTATTTGGAATCTGTCCTAATTTTTAAACTGGGTACTCAGTGCTATAAAATTTCCCTTTAGGAATGCTTTCATGCTGTCCCAGAGATTTTGATATATTGTGTCTTCTTTTCATTCACTTCCAAGAATTTCTTCATTTTTGCTGTCATGTCTTCTTGGATCCATTCTTCATTTAATAGAGTATTATTCAATCTCCATGTATGTGTGTTTTCTTTTGTGATTTTTATGTTAATTGCTAGGGTAATGGCATTCTGGTCTGATAGGATACACAGAATAATATCTACATTTCTATATTGCTGAGATTTGCTTTGAGAACTAGACTATGGTCTATTTTGGAGGAGGATGCATGTGCTGCTGAGAACAAGTTGTATTCCACTGATTTGGAGTGGAATATGTAAGGCAAGGTCCAACATTTGATCCCCAAACCCACATGCACACACACACAAACACATACACACAAAAATAAAAACTCAGCAAACTATAACACAAAAGTACTCAGTAACAAATTCACTTAAGAGACTTAGAACTGCAGTCAATCCATCTTCCATGAAGGAGTGGACATAGTGCTTGTGGGTGGTTGGGAGAGCTCTAAATCACTGTCCCTGCAGAGGACGATCAGCTCCAATGGAGTCTTTTCTGCATTGAGCAGCAGCACCAATGTAGGTCCAGGTGACAAGAAAAGGTGTTGTATTTCAATCTGTGTTTGAAAGCAAGAGGATGCTCTTTCGCCTGCTCCCACTGGCTTAAACACAGGGGCAAACTGTGGAGTGGAGATGGCTCTGATTATAGTCCCCCAGCCCCTTTCTTGGGTAGCTCTGTTATCTACAATAGAAAAGTTTGGGAGAATGATCTGCTTATGATACCTCGGTACCTAATGAATGCCCCCTGATCATGTGACTTGTCTGGGTCCTACAAACGGGACACAGATTATAAAAGGTATGTTTGCTATTACTTTTGGCCAGTTAGTATTTCACCAGTGGTGGTGCACACTGAGCCTGCTGAAGTTTAGCAGTAAGGTGTATGTGTATGTTATCACGGCCCAGGGAAGCTGCCACAGGTAACCACTGTTTTTTCCACAGATTCAACGCTTACAAGCATTCTCCCAGATGGATATGATTTACCTATACTCATGCCTGTAGCTTCATCCTTTTATCTAAAGGTGTCCTTGTCAACACCAATGTGAATTGTGTACACACCTGTGCCAGAGTAGCAAACACTTCTGCCTACTGGATATGCACTGTGGTGCCTGTGAGTTCTGCTGCTTGACTGCCCTAATAAGTTCAGAATATGTCCCTGGACAATTGGAACTGGCAGGGAAAGACTTTTATTGCTGCCTGTATATGGGATAAAACTGACATGATTTTTTAGTAATCTTAAATGATGAAACTTGTCTTTTGGTTGTTTGTTGTTACAGCCTGTATTGTTGTGATTCCCTATATGTTCAGGGCTCTACTCTACTGGCTAAGGGACCCTTGTGCAAGACTTTAGATGCATAAATTGTACAGTGAGGAATCGAAATTGGGCATATTGTTGGGGCACAAAATGACTACAGTCAGAGTCCTTCGTTAACACTTCTGGTGTGATATGTTTTATGTTATATTTCTAGTATGTAACCAAGGCTGAAACTCAAGGAAATTCTTTGGGGGATGGTTTTTAACTTTGAGGGGATTCTAAACACTCTGTTATGCTTTTGATCTTGGGAGCTTGCCTGATTCTACTGGACTCTCCTGGGTATAAGACCTGTTTCCAGTCTCATTTAGGCCATGCTTAAACCCAGTCACATAGGCAATGATGTTCTTCAAATAAGGCATTTAGTCAGGATGATGCACTTTGACCTCGACAGAATCAGAGCATCAAATTGGGGGAACGTGGAATGAGCCCTTTCTTCCCAATGCTGAGGGCTCTCCTGGAACAAAAGATAGAAGCCACGAGACACAATAAGTATAGAGGTGTGTACACATGTGTAAGTAAATCTGTTGCATCTCTTTAGCATGTACTACCCAATCAGAATATATGTCACTCTCATGTTATCATGTGGGGAGACAAGGGGAACAGCATGTGGGGGAGTGTCAGATAGTATATAAGACAACATCATGCGGCATTTTTGCTTAGCCTTGGAATATTAATTTGGTGGGCCTGTTGTAGCACAAACAAGTGCTGCATCCTGGATAAAAGCCTTGGTGTACCGTCTCTCTGTGCAAGAATCTCACTACACTAGTACAAAAAGAAAAAAAGAATGAAAAATGAAAAAAAGAGAAAAGAAGGAAAAAAGTAAAAAACACCACATGAAACTCATCTGTGAGACTGCGGTGGAAGACACCTGAATGACATGGCTCTGAACCTTCCTTCTCTAAAGAGAACTCCTATGAGGAAGCTACGATAACCTTGAGGACACCAAGGCTGAACAGGAAGATGACATATTCTCCTAAAACATGTTAAGTAGTAGCAGACTGGGTGACTGGGCTGAATCTTAACCCATATGCCCTGACATTCCAGGATCCATCCCTCCTGCCTGTGCTGACAAGGGGCCCATATAGCTTCATAGGCACACATACCTGGTCTCAAAAGGAATCTGGCCCTCCTTCCGTGCCATGTGACCATAAGCTCTGGGTTTCCCAGACACAGGAAGCCTGCTCCATCTTTATAATCAAATGTGGGTCATGGATCAATATAAATGTGATCCTTGCAGCCATTTACAGTTAAGGCAAGGGGGCTGCATTTTCATGTGCCGATGAGCCTGTGGGTTTCTGAGCTGAGCAGAGATAAGCTTGCGAAAACATTTGAACTCCAAGATGTTTTGGAAATGCTTTTCATGAGACACCCAAACCCATCCTCCACAACCTTCCATGAAGGTGACATTAGTTTCAGATGCATGGTTACACACCGGAAAGTAACAGAGCTACAAGTGGAATGAGCCCTGACCCCTAATTCCCATCTCAGAGACATGCAGATCTGTAGGACCTATGGCCACTCTAGGGACAAGACCAAAACCACCACCTGACCTGACCAACATAGAGGAAGAGAAAAGGGTGGGGCACAGTTTCAGGAGAGATGCAGGGTTGGACACCCCCATCTTTCCAAATCTCTGGGATGAGGCAGCCAGTTGTTTGCTCCAGCCCTGCCCACCTCCAGATGAAGAGGTAGATTGGGACTGGCTAGTGAATTTTTGGAGAGCAGTCACCCCCTTCAGTCAGAAAAGGGTGCTGCAGGGTGAGGCTGGGCCCTTCCCCAGGGATAACATCCAGGCTGGTGGGTTTTATATGCTCACATCTGCAGCCCTAGCCAGGAAACCCAGCCAGTCAGTCATTGTGATTATTTATTGGCTACATTTTAAGGACAAAATACTAAGTGTCTTGCCCAATGTCAAAGAAGTAGAAGGTGTTGCCACTAAGCCTGGGTCTCCAGATATCCAGTATTTTTCTTTCCAGGAGGGCTTTTTCCCAGGCCCTCAGAGCTGTCTCCACACTTCATCCCCCAAGCTCCCCTGAATTGAGGAAATACAAAAGCAGGGCAGCCAGAGGGAGAAGCAAAAACATATTTGACAAGCATGGGGCTCTGGCACTCCAAACAGGGGAGTAGGCTGGAACTAGAGATGTTTTCTCATCATCCTGACAATATCTATTCTCACATTTCTGAGCGTTTTTGCAAAGGTGTGCCAGTTCACAGGCATTGCTCTCCTATCTTCTAATCCTCCACAACCACACATGGAACACAGAGAGTAGCATGTCCTATTCTACTGTTTGGACCTTGTGGAACTTGCAATTCCTTCCCTGGGTCTGCTATACTACCCAGGAACAGCCTGTCTTGGAGTGTTCCTCCATTCTGGGGTGCCTGGGCTGTTATTTTTATTCCTGGTTGCTTATCAACATAAGTGCACCAGGTAGTCATACTTAGGACTCTGCCCATCCCTAAAATTACAGAGACAGCCTTGTTCTCCATGCAATGCACTCAGGAGGGAGAAACAGCACCAAGCTCCAGGAGAGGACACATCTGAGCTGTACCTTTGGAGGTGCCTGTGGAAGGGCTAAGGAGGCAACATCAGGGCCAAGGACAGGGGAGAAAGTTCAGGAAGAGTCGAGTGGCAGATGTTCAAGATGCCTCCACACAGTCAGGTGTTGTAGCACAAGCACCCTTCCCATCTTACCTTACAAGCACAGGAGCACTCAGAGTCCACGCCTATGTGGCCTGGATGAGTAGAAGTAACAGGAACTGCAGCAGGAAGCTGCAGAGTGCACAGACACTAGGGAGTTTTTGGTGCCCACTAAGAAGGCCAGATGAGGGACACTCCCTGGCGTTGTTGTTGCATCGTGCGGCCCAACTTCGCTCTCCATGGCCCCTCCCCAGAAGGCCCCGCCCACCTATTCTCCTCTCTGGACTGGACCATTAGTCCTGTCCCCCCAAGTGAACACTCACTGGACCACTCCGTCACTCTGCATTTCCTTTATAAGCCTTCGTTAACCAAATCTGTTGCACTCCTACATTTTTAACTCTCCACAATTCATCCTAATCCGCCTGCTCTGTCCACACCCCACTCAACATGTTCTTCACAGGTCCTCCCAAGTGGCTTCTCCCTCTAGTCCGGCGCACATTCCTCAGCCCTCCCTTGAGCCACCCAACGGCAGTCCCAATCCTCATTCTACCCACCCGCACTCCGCACTTCGTTAGATGAGAGTCCTTTAGTCTGTGGGGATATGCCATGGCTTTGTTCGCTGACAGCAAAAATTTCATCTGGATTCATATGGACATTCAGGTACTTGGAGGCATTTAAAGCCTCAATTAGACATGACCAGAAAAGAACTCTATGAATTTTTATTTCTGAGCATTGAACACCGAGGCACTGTAAAAATTTGAGACAGGGTCTCACTAAGTTGCTGAGAGCCTCAGTCATTTCCTAAGGCTAGCCTCAAACTCATAATTTTCCAATCTCAGCTTCCTGAGTGCTAGGATTATAGGAATGTGTCATGCTGCCCTGTTATCTTATATTTTTATATGTTGACCCATTCTTATATTCTGGGGATTAATCCCACTGGCAACGATACATATTCCTTTTCATATACAACTGAATTTGTTTAGGTTTTTAAAAGGGTTTTTCATCTGCATTCACAAAGGGTAGTAGTCATAGCTTTCCCTCTGATATCTTTGTTTGGTATCAGGGTGATATCAGTCTTGCAAAATGACTCTTCTTCCTCTTGGCAGAGTTTGAAAAGGAGAGTGTCCTTTTTTTTTTTTTAAAGAATTGATAGAATTTGCCTGTGGATGTATAGTCCTCTTTAGAACCGTCTATTATATGTCAACATTATTGGTTATACTCTTCAATTTTTAGCTGTTTTAGGTTAAATTTTTATGAGTTGTTGGCTTTTTAAGTGATTTAAATGAAATTCTAGTATCAGTACAATTGATGTGAAATGTTGCCTCTTGTAAGAATCTGAATTTCATTTTGTAATAAGTTGTCAATATTTTACATTTTGCCGAGAATGATGCTAGTTTATTGCTGTGTTTTGTTTTTCTGAGTTGGGGTTTCACTATGTTGCTCAGGGTGGCCTTGAACTTGTGATCTTCCTGCTGTAGCCAACAAGAAGCTGGGAGTGTAAGTCTGTGTTACCATGCCTGGTTCAAGATGCCAGTTTTTAAAAAAATAGAAGTTGTTTCAGTGGAAGCTCTTAGATGAATTCATTAGTGAATATATCTGTGTAATGATATTTCAGGTTTTGTTTTCGTTTTAATGTGGTACTGGTGTTTGAACCCAAGGCCTCGTCTCCCTCATTCTAGGTCAGTTCTGTACCACTGAACTAACCCACCAGTCCTCATGTGGCTTTTTTGTTTAGAACATCATAACTTTATAGATTCAGATGATGAGATCTAAGAATGTGGAAAGCTCCTTATATTTAAAAAAAAAACCAGAAAAATCAAAATACATGGTGCTAAAAGCAAGAGATTAATGAAGCCAAAAGTTCACAGATAGACTCTAGAAATCAACATTCAGGATGTTGATAGGGTATGATTTGGGGATAAACACCGGTGGAAAGTAAAGGAAAGAAAGAAAAGATGGAAGACTGAGCAGAGGAGTAAGTCCCCAGAGTTAGGTACCCAACAAAAGCTGGGCAAACAGAAGCTCATGTGGCTCTAAAGATTGCTCTGGTTTGAGGCGACGTCGCTGGGCCTTACTATGTGGTGCCCATTCATGTGTGCAATTTCTCCCTGGAAGGAATGGGAGCCTTGGATAGGCAGTTGTCTTTAGTAGACACAGCGTCCAAATTTGGCCTGACTCTCAGCCACACTCCAGCAGCCGGGTGAGTAAGTTCCTCATTCCTGGAGGGGAATCACAGAGGCATCTCATAGGTCCATGCCAGACTCTCAGTGTATATGATGAACTCCGTGTCTGTTGTAAGGGGTGGTCACAGATCAGAGGGAAATGAAATCTTCCTTGATAAGCAATGTTGGTACCCTTACTTGATAAGTGATATTTGTAACTTTGATTATAACTACGGGGAAAATTCATGCATCACACTGTTATCTCATCTTCCCCTACATTAATTTCAGATAAAGAATTGAAAGAAAAAGGAAAGAGCATAGCTAATATTTATCAGCTTGGAGGGGCACTCACAAGCATAGAGGATGCTAACAAAATGATCAAGAGATTTAATTCTGTAAAACAAAAAATTCACTTTGAAAACATCACACAAGGAGTTGGGGATTTAGCTCAGTGGCAGAGCACTTGCCTAGCATGCGCAAGGCCCCAAGTTCAGTCCTCAGCCCTGAAAAAAAAAATCACACAAAATTAGAAGACAACAAAACTGAGAACATGTTTGCAATAAACACATCTAAATATTAGTCAAAGTGATCCTGCAAATAAAACAGAGAAATTCATCATTTCCATAAAAAGTACATTAAGCTCACTTCATACCCATCAGAATGGTATTAGAAAAGAACAAATAGCCCCAGGTCACAGAATTATTATTAAGTCTGTGGAGAAATTGGATCCAGCATGCATAGTTTTTATGAATTTAAAATGGTTCAGCTACCGTGGTAAATGGTTTGAAAATTCCTCAAAATATAACATAAAATTTATCCATTACCACTTCCCTGTACTTACACTTTCCCTTTTCTGGTTCATTCCCTTTAGTTTATTAATTTTATTAGTCTTAGTTTTTTTTTTTTTAATTCGCAGAAGCAGTTAATTTCTTTTTCTTTTTTTAACTTTTATTTTTATCTGCTATGGTGCTGATTATCAAACCCAAGGCCACTGCATGCTTGGCAAGGGCTCTGCCACTGAACCACCTGGCAAGCCCCACTCTTTTAGAAACATGTTAGGAATTACTGCATATGCGATCGTACTATGGCCACTTTGCGCTGCTGATCTTTTTCCTGTGCTTCTAGATGGGCGCCCTACTACTGCTTGTTTCTTCTGGGGCACAGAAGCCAGTTGCAGTCAGTGGAGAAGCCCATGGCATATCCACACAGGCTAAAGGGCACACATCCATAAGCGGTGCTTTTAGGTAGAAGGAGGAGCAGGCAGCCATTGGGCAGGGCACAGGAGGGCCTGTAATGTGGGTGGGGATAGAGGGAGCCGTACCTTGGGAGGACCTGTGAAGGATATGGTCAGAGCTAAGAGGGCGGACTACGGAGAGTTAAGAATCTAGGAGTGCCACAGAGTGAGGTAATGAAGGCTAAATGGGACAGGCAGGGTGACAGCGTGGCGGAGTGAGGTTTACCTTGGGTGGACAGGAATAATGGTCCAATCAAGAGAGGAAGATTGGTGGGCGGGGTAGCTGGGGAGGAGTCTTCCAGGATGTAGTCGGTTTAAGGGGTGGGGCCAGGGAAGGAGAGACTTTTAAGTTGGTTTCTTAGCAAGCAGGTACAGTACCCTAGTGGCTGTACTCTCAGCAGGCTGTGTGCTCCTGCTCGTGTTATTTTTGTTCATACAGGCAACAGAGGTGTCACTACCAAGTGATACTGTGCTTGCAAGGTAAGCTGGGAAGAGGGATTGTGCTGCAACACCCGGCTGTGAGGAGGCAGCTTGCACCTCTGCACTCGACTTTTCTCGGGTTTTCTCCCCTGCCCTTGGCCTTTTTAGTCCCTGCACAACACCTCCGAAGATACAGTTCCGATCTCTTGACCTCCTGCAGCTCAGTGCTCAAATCCCTCCTGGCTGCATTCAATGGAGAGCTAAGCGGTCTGTGTTACTTGAGGGATGGGGACAGTCATGAGTGTGGCTAGGGGTGCACTGGTGTTGATATGCAACTTGCAATCAGAATGACAGACATGGGCACCCAGGAAACCCATGAACACCCTTGATGGTGCTTTTCTTGGGTAGTGTTGCAGAACCAGGGAATGAAGTGTGAGTTCTTCAAGATCTGCACCTTAGAATAGTGCATGCCAATCTATTCATCTACCTGTAATTTTGGAAGACCAGAAGATAGGCTGGAGGGCAATGCCTTTGAGCGGCACACCTTTGCAAAAAGGTAGGGAAATGCAAAAAGTGGGATATTGGCGCGATGATGAGGAAACAGCTCTTGTTCCAGCATTATTTGGAACAGGCCATTTAAGTTGGCCTGACTGAGGCAAGCTGTCAAAATGAAAACAGCCATAAAGTCAAGCCTGGAGTTCAGTTTGAATACAGTAGAAATTCCAGGGTCCTGGCAAGACATTTTGTTAAGGGAAAGTTTCTTGAGGAATAATATAAAAAGAGTAAAATTCACCATTTTTAATGTACAGCAGCGATTTAGACCAATGGATACCATGGTCCATTCACCACCATCACCAGTGTTAGCCCCATTTGATTCTCCCAGACAATTCTTTCGTGGTTTTTATTTGGCCATTTGTCTCCTACTGTCCTTCTGATTTTTCCTTTTTCACAATCTCATATAGATGGAATTGTTGTCTTTTGGGACTAGCTTCATTCATTTAGGGGACTGTGAGTTGAAGTGTGGAATCAGTGGCTAAAATGGGTGCTGCAAGTAATGAAAAGGAGCACCGTCTGGCAAATCCCACAATGCAGACCATATTTAGGTCCCATAAGGCTGGAGATCCTGGACATGGAGGGCCTAATTCCGAGCAGGAGGAGGAAGGGCAATGGCTTTTGGTTCCCCTGGGACTGGAAAAAACACAGGCAGAGGAAGGGAAAAATGGTGCCAGGCAGACTGAAATGATGGACTGAAGCTGCAGAGAGAAGACATGTAGAAGGCAAGGCTGATGAAGAAGGGCTGAGGAGTCACAGATGGTAGGGAGACAAATATGCCTGTGGTGGAATAGCCAGAGGGTACTGTGATGGAGTGGTGACTGAAAAACATGGGACAAGGAGAGACTCCACTCTCTTTTCAACTGTCTTGTGTTTGCTGCTATATTTTTGATTCTTCTACCTCAGTCTGCTTGGTCAATGGAATTGAAGGCATGTGTCACCACTCTAAGGGAGATCATGCAGAGGTTTCCTAAGAAAAACACCAAATGAATGGTTTATAAAAGAAAAAATTCATTATATTACTTTTCATTAAAACTAAAATGATGGGGGCTGGAGCGGTGGCTCAGTGGTTTCGGTGCTTGCCTGGCAAGCATGAGGACCTGGGTTCAAACCCCAGCACCACGTACACAACTAAGTGTTGGATCAATGAAGGCCATGTGAAAAACTAAATGAAGTTGTTTCTCGCTTTCTCTGTCTCACTCTCCCTCTCTCTTTAAAAAAAAAAAAAAAACAAACTAAAATGATGGCTGGAGAACTTAATGAGACCCTGTGTCAAAACAAAAATGGCTGGGTGCAGAGGCACCCATACAATACCAGGAGCTGCTGAGGAGTCTGAGGCAGGAGTTCAAAAGTATTTCAAAGCTTGGCTTGGTAACTTAGTGGGAACCTGTCTCAAAACAAACAAACAAACAAACAAACAAAAATAAATGGTTGGGGATGTGGCTAAGTGGTTAATACCTCTGCATTCAATTACTGTCAACAACAACAACAACAACAACAACAGCAACATTTTGAGGGTGTAAATCAAGCACAGAGCACTCCAGGTTCAATCCCCAGGAATGGAAAACGAATAAGAAAAAGAAACACTCAGAATTTTGTCCCATTGAAAGATACGATAAAAAAAAATGAGATGACAGGCCACAGATTGCAAGAAAAAATTTTCAAAACACACATCTCAATCCAGTAGAAAGAACTATTCAAATTTAAAAGAACAACCCAGTTGTTTTAAATAGGCAAGAGACTGGAGAAACACTTCATCAAAGACATACAGATGACTAAGGAGACATAAATAGATGCTCAACATCATTAATCACAAAAAAATACAAATTGGAGCCTTAATGAGATACCACCACACATTTATTAGATGGGCTACAATGTGAAAACAAAAGAAAAAAAGCAACAGCAACAACACAATGACAGTGTGAAACGTTGGCGGAGATGTGGAGCCATGGGAAATCTCTTACATTGCAGGGATTAAAAATGGTACATTTGTTTTCAAAGAGGTTTGCAAATTCTATACAAGGTTCCCTTATGACCCAGAAATTCTTTGCCTAACATTTTACCCATCATTAATTAAAACATACCTCCACAAGCCTGTGTACCAATGTTTGCATCAGCTTTATTTGTAACTGCCAAAGGATAATTGCAATGTAAAATTCTTTCATTTTGTGAATGTAAAATTCATCTTTGGGCATCCAGCCAATACTTCACAGCAAGAAAAGGAAATTTAACTGCTGAGAGGAGGAGCACCATGGATGAATCTCAAAGGCATGATAAATGAATGAAGCCAGGCTCAAAAGGAAACAGCTGCATTTAGATGAGATTCTGGAAAAGGAAAAACCAAAAGGAGTGGAGGGAGAGAAATGGACAACAAAACATCATGAAGGAGTTTTCTAGGGAATGAGATGGGGCTAACCTTGGATATGGTGGTGAATGCAGGATGGAATACATGTGTCTAAATCCTTAATAGTACACTAAAAGGGATGAATGTTTCTGGTGTACATTATTCTTGCATAAACTTGACTTATAAACAAAATCTACCATGGCAACCAGGTTTCTCCTGCATCTAAACTGAATCCCATCATAGAATTTCTGAGCCATTTTCATATTGTACCCTCATCCCCATATGATCAATATCAATGGCCCGTGTGTGCCACCTTACCCTTGGACTGGAACTGTATCCTCATCATCCCATCAATATGGCCTTTTCAGGTTTCTGTGCCTTTTGCAAATGTGTGCTTGTCTCAGGTCATGCCCTCATAGAGTGACATGAACTATTCTATGGTGCAGGACTCAATGAACTTTCTTTTCCTTCTCTGGGTCTGCTACACTACCCAGGGACAGCCCCATATCAGAATGTTTCTGGGTGCCTGCAGCTCTTGTTCTAATTGCAGGTTGTTTGTCAACACAAGCATACCATGTAGCGTTTCTCAATCAGTACCCAACCCTCAAGTATGCACTGAGCTCTAGGAAGAGGGGAGATCCCGAGCTGTATCTTAGGAAGTGGGTCTGAAAGGACTAAGAAGGCACTGTCAGGGCCAAGGGCAGTGGAGAAAGGATAGCAAGGGTTGGGTTGAAGAGATGCAAGATGCCTATGAACAGGCTATTGTAGGGACACAGGCACTCTGCCTACCTTACCTTGTGCTCACATGAGCACTGGGATGTGCTCACCAACATGACCTGGACCAGCAGAAGCAGCAGGAGGAGCAGCAGGTAGCCTGCTGAGAGTATCGCCACTAGGGTGCCACATGCTAAAGCTAAGAATCCAAGCTGAAGGACTGTCCCTCCCTGCCTGATTCTTTTTTTTTTTTTTTTTTATAAAGAGAGAGGGACAGCGAGAGAGACAGAGAGAGAAACAACTTTATTTAGTTTTTCACATGGCATTCGTTGCTCCAACACTCAGTTGTGTATGTGGTGCTGGGGTTTGAACCCGGGTCCTCGTGCTTGCCAGGCAAGCGCCGAAACCACTGAGCCACCGCTCCAGCCCCTCCCTGCCTGATTCTTGGCCCATCTCTTGGCCCTACTCTGCCGTCCATGGCCCCTTCCCAGAGAGCCCCACCCACCTGTGTCTTGGCTGGACTGGACCATTAGTCCTGTATACCCAAAGGAAACCTCATTCCACTATGCTACCTCCCCTCTGTCCTTTTAAACCTTTATTACCTCACTCTGTGGCCCTGCTAGATTCGAAACTCTTCACAGTCCATCCTAACCCACCTACCTCTGACAATATCTAACTTCAAGATGTTTTTCACAGGTCCTCCCAATTTTCTTTTCCTTCTATATCCACCCACATTAGCCTGCCCTCCCTTGACCACCCAAGATCTGTCCCAATCCTCTCTATACCAGCAGGGACTTCTCCTGAGTGTGGGCCCTTTAGCCTGTATGAATATGTCATGGTCTTTTCTACAGTGAATGGCAGGTGGTATGTGCATATTAGAACTGTGACACAAGATACCACTAGTGTGCCCATGTAGAGGCACTGGGACAGAATCAGCACTAAGAACAAGAGAAAGCTTTGTTGACTCGTGCAATTGGGATCCATCTGCCTAGGTAAAGGAAATCTTCCATCATCTCCAAATCCTTTGGCCCTTCACCAACCTAGCCATCTAGATCTCCTGCCATTGATCCTATACACTGGCATCCATTTCCAGGTATGGATTGAGCCCAGGGGCACTGCACTGAGCCATATCCCTAGCCTTATTATTATTATTTTTTGAGATAACATCTGCCTAAGTTGCTGGCCTTGTGTTTGAGTATGCTCCTGTCTCAGTTGTGAATCACTGCAATTAATAGCATGTGCCATTCCACTCAGTTTGTAATGCATGTGTTGTATTTCAGCAGTGAACATGTTGCTCACCATAGATGATATATACGTAATTCCTAAATTGCATTTAAAACTTTAAAACAGACTGGAGTTGGGGATGTGGCTCAGGGGTAGAGTGCTTGACTAGCATGTGTGTGGCCTTCCCCAGCACCACAAAACATAAAAATCAAAAGAATAAATAAATAAATAAAAATGCATCTGTTAATTAAAAAAATAAAATTAGACTTATAAGATCAGTGAAGTAGAGAAAAGAGACCAGTAGGATGGAAGAGGGGAGGGAAAGGAGAAATACTAGGGAATGATACTGACTAAATGATATTGTTGTATTCTGTGCATATATGAATCCCACCATTATGTACAACTGAAATGCACCAAATAAAAAAGTGGGAAAAAATGCCCCAAAATACACTTATATTGAATTGGAGTACCTGGACTGGTGCACTTTGATTAAATTAAATTTATTAAAAACAGATCAGGGCTGGTGTCACAGCTCAGTGACAGAGCACTGCCCAGCACATGCAAGTTCCTGGGTTAAACACTGAATATAAAAAAAAAAAAAAAAAAAAAAAGGAAAAGAGATTCCTGGTCAGTTGGGCACAGTGGCATATGCTTTTATGTCCAGCTTCTTAGGTTGCTGGCAGGAGGATCAATTGATCTATGGATTTGAGAGCCAGTCTAGGGAACATAGGGAGTCCAAGTCTCTCAAAATAAATTCCTGGTCAACATACAATGTTTCTTGTACTCTCTTATTTCTATAAAAAAAGAACATGCTTTCATCATGATTCTAATATATGTATACATATACTCATATTACATACATACATATATATATATATGTATAAAATCACATATGTATATTTGAATGAGTCAGAAATGGTTTAGGCCCTGCACCAAGACTTATGGTCAGAGGGATCCTCTAAACACTACATATATATTGTTTTTGTTTTAAGGGTGGAAAGTGAACCCATGGATGCTTTAACTGAACTACCTATCTCCTCAGCACTTTCTATTTTTTATTTTGAGACAGGGCAAGTTATTGATGCTCATCTTGAATTAGGTATCATTTTCCTTTAATCTCCCAGTCACTGGAGTGAAAATGTTGGGTTTGTGTTTGCTATTTCAGGACCATATTTTTATGATATGGGTGTGTTTATTGGTAGCATGTCCCCAGTTGGGTTCTTTGTCTTTAATTTTGTGTGAAATTTTAAATGTGAAATTTTTGTTTTATGGAATCAAATCTATTGATCATTTCATTAGAATTGTCTAAGCTTACTTGTGTTTCCCCTAGCTAGCTGATACATATTAGCTCTCCTGTTGTCTTTTTCTATCAATTCTTTACTCTACCTGAAATGAATGTGGGGGAAGATGGGGTAACAGTCTAATCCATGAGTTTTCCCTTCCCCATAGTTGTACTCAAGGCTTCCAGCATCTCTTAAGAAGATTTCTTTTCCCTCTGAGTTGTGACCATCACTTACAAAAGACACTGAGTTCTTTGGTGGACAAAGCCAAGAGCACAGAAAGCTATCAGGCACACTTAGAATGGGTACACATGTTCTTCTGATTAGGGAAGTGGCCTCCCTACAGTCACATGCCATGCTCCTGGTGGTTCCCTGTTTGCTCAGAGCTTTAATCCAGCATCTCCAGTTATTTAGAAACCTCGCAAAATGCCCTTTTTATTTTTGCCTTGGACTTATGATCCTCCTGCCTTAGTCAACAAGTAGGAGAAATTACAAGCCTGTGCCAATGTGCTTGGCTCAAGATGCCAGATTTAAATGATAAAATATACTTTAGTGAAGGCTCTTAGGTGAGTTCATGAGTATTATAGTGTTATGGTTGTTGGGGTTTTAGACTTTTTTTTTTTTAGGTTCTTCCTCACGTGTTCTAGGCCAGTGCTCCACCACTGAACTAAGCTGTGAGTCCTCATGTGGTGTTTTTGTTTCCTATACAACGTCATGATTTTATGGATTCAGATGATAACAACTAAGAATGGAAGAAGATCCCTGTATTTGTAAACAATAATAAAAAACCAAAATACACAGGGCTAAAATAAAGATATTAATGAAGCAAAAAAGTCCACAAACAGACTCCTAGATTTTAACATGCAAGATGTTGGTAGGGAATGATTTGGGCATGAACCCCTGTGGAAGTGAAGTGACCGAAAGAAAAGATGAAGATTGAGCAGAGTGGTGAGTCCCTTAAGGTTGGGGCCTAAAAAAGCTGAGCAAAGAAATGCTCATGTGGCCCTTCAAATATGCCCTACTTTGAGGGAAAGTGGCTTGGTCTTTATTAATGGGTGAGCACTCCTTGGATGTAATCTGTCCCTGGATGGAGGCAGAACCTTGGGTGAAGCAGTGCAATAGTTAAGTAGAATAATGAGCTGTCTGGAAACCTCTATCTTTGATCACAGTGTTTTTGATGATTGGTGTGTTCATGGTTTCTGTTCCATTTAATGTCAGCAGAAATGAGGATGGGCCCAAAAGAGACGGGGCACGCAGCTCACTTGATGTCTCTCAGCATGGAAAGGAGCCAGAGAGGACCCAAGGCTTAGAGGAGAGGGTAGGGTAGAGGGTTTCAAGGAAGGAAGGAGCTCTGTCCCATTTAAACCTCAAGAAACAGGGAGCCTGATACAAGGATCTTTCCTACAGAATACAGAAATTCTAGACTAGGAGGGAAGACAGATGCTAAAACGTCATGCACAATCACCTATATATTTATGTAAAGAAATATATATCTGTTTTAGGGAGGAAATATAGAACATTCAAGAGACTGGGTTTGGGTGTTCTGGGGGTGATTCTGAATTCGGATCAAGGGCATATCATATTGTTACTACATATGCATTTATGATTGTGCAACAACACAACTTCTTAATAACAATAATAAAAAAAAGAAGCAGGGAAGCTGCATCCTAGAGTCTTTTCTAAAGAAACTCTGGGAATCCTACACTTGGAGGGAACACACATACAACATTTTCATCACAGAGAGCAAGAAGAAATTGCATTTGGAGAGGCAATATCATCTTTTGAGACTCTGAAGAAAATGACAATCTTCCCCAGTGGGGAATCTCAGGCCCAGGGTGTCACATGATTCACATCTGCCTTAGGATGTGGAAGGACTTTCTGGAGACTGGGTGAGTACCCTGCATACTTGGAGGCAAGGGAGCAAATAAATGCAACTTAAAAAGGCTGATGGCAGAGGGACAGCAACAGGGCAGGACATGAGTTATGTATATATTCTGAAAATCAGATTTACCCACTAGGCCCCCCAATTACCCACCCTTATTATTATTGTTAGTGTATAGCCTGCCACTTTGCTAAATCTGTTAAGTTCAAGCAGTTTACTGGTGGAGTTTTTTGCATCTTCCAGATGCAGGACCATATTGTCAGCAAAAAGGGAGAGCTTGACTTCCTGTCTTCCTATTATTATCCCTTTGATTTCTTTCTTTTGCCTTATTGCTCCAGCTAGGGTCTCAAGAATAATATTGAATAAAAGTGGTGAGAGTGGACAGCCTTGTTCCTGAGTTTAGTGGAAATGCTTTCAGTTTTTCTCTGTTTAGTATTATGCCAGCTGTGGGTTGAGCATATATAGCCTTTACATAGTTCAGAAAAGTTCTTTTGATCCCTATCTTCTCTAGAGTTTTGAGTATAAAAGGGTGCTGAATTTTATTAAAGGCCTTTTCTGCATCCATTGAGATGATCATGTTTTTTGTCCTTAATTCTGTTTAAGTAATGAATTACATTAATTGTTTTGCATATGTTGAACCAGCCCTGCATACATGGGATGAAGCCCAGTTGATCATGATAGATTCTTTTCTTTTTTTTTTGTACTCCATATATACGTTCAATTGTATTTATCAATTGTGATATGTGAGTGAGGAAATTCTCCCAGATGGTGTATATATCTTGCTCTTCAACTTTCATTTTACAGTTTTAACATCAATTGATGACTTTTGCCTGAATCAGCTGTTACTGTGATGATGGAATAACAATTATCGCTGCGTTATTGTCTTTGTTGAGGTCTGTGAATGCTGAGGCCAGGCTGGAGCAGTAGGGCTCTGCAGGGCCTTTGATGCCTGTCTCTGACTGCTGAAGTCCTGAGTGTCATTGTACATCATCTCCAGGCCTGGCTTGAAGTTCCAACAGCAGGACATGTCCTCTAGAAGACAGAAGACCCTCAGGGTCCAGGTTGATGATCCCCAAACCTTGATTTGTCTGTGTCCAGCATTCAGGCATGAGATGCTGGTGAGGGCAGTGCCACTGGTCTTGTCTTTTGAACTAGCAAAGCCACCCAGTTCTCCCCTAGTAATCTCCAAGTGTTTCCACAGGCACCTTATCGATGATTGCTGACCTTGTAACAGTGGCCACTGAGGCAGGTGGCAGGGCCTCTTGGCCAAAATGAGTTCAGAGTTGAGTTCTGACTCCAGTTTGGATAAGACACTCATCTTTCTTTTCCATGGGATTTTTCCCCATGCAAGCTTCCTGCCTGCCTTTCTGGCTCTACATGGTGGTTACAGGAGTTGAGAGAGGGAGAGGTTGAAGCAGACAGGTCGTGTGTCTATCCTGCAGTCCTAGCTTTGCCCGACTTCCCATAACATCCGAGACTCTTCAATTTGTGAAGGAAACTGGTTGCCATTGGAGTTTGGAGCTGAAATGTTCCCCTATGTATGGAAGGCTGGGTCCCAGTACAGCAAGGTTCAGAGGTGGGGCTTCTGGGAGACACAGGATCATGGGGACTCCCGTTAGTGCCATTTCATTTACCTTCTATGTCTTGGACTCTGTCAGAGATCTCCTCCCTGGCCTTCTTTGAAGTATCCATCAGGTTCTCTTTTCCTCCACACATGTAATCTAGATCTTCTATTTTGGAACCAAATCTGGACTCTTGGCTTGGGAACCCTGATCCCTTGGTGAGCTGCTCTCTGGCATGGATGCCAGGGTAGGGTTTGTTCACCAAGGCTGCAGTGAGTGTGTGCAGCTGAGAGGGGCTGTAGATGGTGTGACACCATCTGACTTCCTCACCTGGCCTCTGTTCTCACCAGTGGTCTCACTTGGGGCCTTGGCTCACTTCCAAGGCCTCCTTACATTCTGGTCTTTTCTGGAATAGGTTCCTAGCTCTGTGATTTTGAAACCAAATCTGGATTATTGACTCTTCCATGTTGACCTCCAGAGCGAGTTTTTGCTTGGTAGCATAACCTGGGTATGACTTTTGGTTAAAGGTGTTGATGAGAATTTGCAGCTGTTCTTTGGTGAACTTGGTTTGACTGCGCCTACAAGTCTGTGGCACAGGTTTGCTGGAAGATCTGTCTTGAACCATGTGGGAAGAGAGCCACGCTGACATCCAAGAGAGATTAATTTTTTGGCAAGTTTTTGAATATGGTTTGCTAGAACTTTTCTTTACACAGAGAGAGAGACAGAGAGAGAGAGAGAGAGAGAGAGGGAGAGGGAGAGACAGAGACAGAGACAGAGAAAGAGAGGATCAATTTAATTTAGTTTTCATGTAACTTTAGTTGCTCAAACACATTGTTGTGTATGTGGTGCTGGGGTTTGAGCTCGTGTCCTTGCACATGCCAGGCAGGCACCATAACCACTGAGCCACTGCTCCAGCCCCGGTTTGCTAGAACTATATTTAGGATTTTTGCATCAAAGTTCATCAGGGATATTGGTCTATAGTTTTCTTTTTTTGATGTGTTCCTGTTGGATTTTGGTATCAGAGTTATGGTTGCTTCATAAAAAGTGTTTGGGAGAGTTCCTTCCTGTTCAATTTCTTGAAATAACTTAATAAGGAGAGGTGTTAATTCCTCCTCAAAAGTGTGGTAAAAATCAGTGGAGAAGCCGTCCAGTCCTGGGCTTTTCCTCTTTGGTACACTTACAATTGCTGTATGGATTTCAGTGCCTGTGACTGGGTTGTTTAGGAATTCAATATCATCCTGTGTCAATTTAGGGAAGTTGTATGAGTCAAGAAATTTGTCCATTTCTTCCATATTATCAAATTTGGAGGAGTATAGGTTTTTGAAATATGATCTTATAATTTGTGGGATTTCCATGGGGTCAGTGGTGATTTCTCCCTTTTCATGGGTGATTTTATTGATTTGCTTCATTTCTTTCCTTCTTTTAGTGAGATTGGCTAGGGGTCTATCTTATTTATTTTTTCTAAGTACCAGCTCTTTGTTTCATCAATTCTTTTTATTGTTTTTTTTGTTCTCAATTTCATTGATTTCAGTTCTGATCTTGATTATTTCCTGTCTTCTGCTGGCTTTGGGGTTAGATTGTTCTTCCCTTTGAAGGGCTTTGAGATGGAGCATAAGCTTATATATTTGGGATTTTCTTCATTTTTAATGTGGACATTCAGTGCTATAAATTTTCCCCTTAGGAAAGCTTTCATGCTGTCCCAGAGGTTTTGATATGTTGTGTCTTCATTTTCATTGTCTTCCAAGAATTTTTTGATTTCAGCTCTCATATCTTCTTGGATCCATTCTTCATTTAATAGGGTATTATTAAATCTCCATGAATATGTGTGTTTTCTGTTATGATTTTTACTGTTGATTGCTAGGGTCATAGCATTATGGTCAGATAGTATACATGGAAAAATATCTCCTTTTTTATATTTGCCGAGATTATCTTTATGAGCCAGAATATGATCTATTTTGTAAAAGGATCCTTGTGCTGCTGAGAAGAAGGTGTATTCTGCTAATTTTGGGTGCAATATTCTATATATGTTTGTCAAGTTAATTTGATTTATGGAGTTGTTTAGCTGGTAATTTATTGATTTTTTGTTTTGATGATCTGTCTATTGGTGATGGAGGAATATTGAAGTCTCCCAGTATTATTTTGTTGAGGTCCACAAGTGGTTTTATGTCATGAAGTAATTTATTTACATAGTTGGGAGCACTGTTATTTGGAAAGTAAATATTAACTATAGTTATTTCTTCCTATTGTAGGGTTCCTTTTACTACTAAGTAGTGGCCTTCTTTATCTCTTCTGATTGATTTATGTTTGAAATTTACTTTGTCGGATATAAGCATAGCGACACTGGCTTGCTTTCTTGGGCTGTATGCATGGTAGATTTTTTCCCATCCTTTCACCCTTAATCTGTGGATGTCTTTGCCTGTGAGGTGAGTTTCTTGTAAGCAGCATATGTTTGGATTTTGTTTTTTGATCTACTCTGCTAGTCTGTGTCTTTTGAGTGGTGCATTTAAACCAGTCACATTCAGTGTTATGATAGAAATGTATAACTGGTTCTTAGTCATTGCATATTATTAGCTAGATCTGTGGCTGTCTTGGTTGGTTATTGATGGGAGGTACTTTTACTGAATTTCCTCTGTTTGTGGGTTTTGAGTATTGATTACTTGTACTTCTGTCTGGAGTGTATCTTTGAGAATTCTTTGTAAGGCTGTTTTTCTGTTTATGAATGCTGCCAGTTTGATATTATCATGAAAAGTTCTTATTTCTCCATCAAATTTGAAGGTGAGTTTTGTCAGGTATAGTATTTTTGGCTGCATGTTGTGGTCATTCATATGTTGAAAGATTTCTTTCCAAGACCTTCTTGCCTCCAGATTATGGGTTGAAAAGTCACAGACAATTCTTATTGGTTTACCTCTGAATGTGATTTGGCATTTCTCCCTCACTGCTATTAATATCATTTCCTTGGTATGCCTGTTGTACATTTTGAATATGATGTGTCTTGGTGAGTTTCTCCTTTGATTAGACCTATTGGGTGTCCTGTAAGCTTCCTGGATGAGCATATCTGAATCTATTTTTATGTGAGAAAAGTTTTCTTTCACAGTTTCCTTGAGGATATTCCTCATACCATTTATGTGTGTTTCCATTTCTTCTTGAATCCCAATTAGATTGTTTCTTATATTGTTTCTTCTCATTTCATCTCAGACATTTTAAAAATTCTTATCATGTTCTTTTAGTTGTTTTTCTTTTTTGTCATTGGTGTACTCAAGCTTGGTCAGCCTGTCCTCATTGTCAGAAGTTCTTTCTTCAATTGTGGAGGTTCTATTTTCTACAGAAGTTAGTCTATTATTAAATTCTTCCATGGTCCCCCTGATGTCATTGACTGCAGAGTTTAGCTCTGTTACTTCCTTTTTGAGTATATCTATTTCTCTAATGATAGTTTCTCAATTCTTGAGTCTCATTTATTCTCTTCATTAGCTCTTCTTTTAGTTCATTGTTCCTTTTCATTATCAGATCATTGATGATTTGTTGTAGATTTTCCTCCTGGTCCTTGGCCATAGACACCTTGCTAGGAAATTTGTGGGTTTGAAGTGAAACTTTTCTAGTTTGATTCCTCATCTTTGAAGGACTTCTTCTGGATTATTTAATTGGGGATCCCTCGAAATAATGGTGATATCCTGGAGTTTACCCATCCAGTCACAGAGCCAAAAGGGAAGCTGCCTCCCTTCAGGTCATCATCTTGACCTGCATCCCCTCTTTAGAGAGATTTCTGAGGTGTTTTTGGATGGGAGTGGCAAGAACTCCTGGTACCAGGCCAAAGACTGCTTCCTCTGTGTACCTCTGTCTTCCCAGAATGGATTCCTATCATTCTTTTAAGGTTCTTTTGATCATGATTCAAATATTCCCTGACCCTCCACAGAGCCTCTTCCCCAGATCCATGTTTCTATTCATACTCCGTGGCTCTCTAACCTGGTTTCTTAACTTCTCTTAACCCCAGCTTCTTCCTTATGTGTAAAATTGGACTAAAGTTAGCATGTACTGTACAAGTGTGGATGTAAGGTTCAAATAAGGAACATACTGCCTTCCCCATAATACCTGGTAATCCACTCACACTCTGTAGACATTAGCTATGTCAGCCATACTGTTATTATTTAGTATACTACCAAAGTATAAGAGCAGTTAATGTCTCAATGCTCAAAAGTCTAATGGTGCAATTGTGGTACTCGGTGGTATTCAGTGCAGTCTCCCATAAAGCAACATCTTATCTCTTTTTATTTTGAAAGAAGTTCTCAGTAAATAGCCAAGAAAGACCTTGAACTTGCAATCCTTGTGGTTCAGCATCTTAAGTTGGTTGTATTACAGAAAGGCGTCACCACACCCTACTTCGATGCTTACTTTATTTATTCATTTATATTCTGGAAAATGAACCCTGGGATGCTTAACCCATGAAGAACCTTTCCAGCCCTATTTACTTTGTGTTTTGAGACACTGTATCAAAAAGTTGCTTAGGGCTCAGATAAGTTGGTGAGACTGGCTTTAAACTTCCAATCTGCTTGCCCAGTTCTCTAGCCATTGGGATTATAGGCATGTACCACCACACTGAGCTGTAATTCTACTTTGAAATGCAGCTCTTCCTCCTCCTGTTACACGCATTTTCAGGCCCAGGTCTTTGGTTGGATAAATTAATCATCAACATCAACATGTTTGGGATGAGCTTGAAGAAATCTTCAGGGTTCCCACTGCATTTTCCAGGAAGTCTTCCAGTCCAAGAGCACCAGACACAACTATGACTTTGTGACATCTACACCAAGTCTTCCAACTCAAGGTAACCAGGGAGTTATGTGGAAAAGTAAGGATTTTGTCCCCACTCTGGGTCTGGGCAGGAGAACTTTTGACTTGAGACCAACCAGCCCTAGGACATCTTTAATATCCTTGTAGGAGGGGGTTAGTGGGAAACAAGAAGTAGCTAAAACTGTCTGGGAGAGGTGGGAGGTTCCACACCTATGAAGAGGGAGGAGTCAGGAGCCCAGGAACTCAGCCTGCCTAGAGGATCAGATTTCTCCAGGCTGAAGTTCAAAGGAGGGAGGCACAAGGCAGAAGACATGCAGACTATAGGGATAATGAAGAAGGGCTAAGCTGAGAAAACACAAATGGGAGGGAGCAAAATATGGCTGTGGCAGAGTGGCCAGAAAGGGATATAGTGGAGTGGTGACAAAAGGGATGGGAGGTGGGGGGTAGAGAAGCTCCTGTATCCTTTCAACTGTCTTGGTTTCTGCAGGATAAACAACCCCAACACTGCTGCAGAACATTCCTCCTAAAAGAGCCCTTAATCAAGTTATTATCATGCTAAAGGAATGTAGTGGCCAAATATGTCCACTCTTCCCATGCCTAGTCAACACTGCACTGAAGTTCTGAGACTATGCGATTGAAAACGGAAAGAAGTAAAATTACAAAGACCACAAATGAAGTAGTGATACTGCTCTTATTCACAGATGACATGATTTTGCCTATACAATCAGCCACAAAGCAAATAAGCAAACAAACAAACAAAAAACCAAGTGTAGCCAAATTGCAGGATTCAAGACCACTATACAAAAATCCATTTCACTTTCTCATAAATTGAATTTAAATTTTATTTATTTATTTATTTTGCTGGACATTGGATAAAAGCCAGGATCTTATGCATACTACACAAGTGCCCTTCCACTGAGCTAACTTTACATCCCATTTTATACTTTTTAATGTTTGATACAGGGTCTACTTCGTTTTCCAGACTAGCCTCAAACTTGAGACCTTTTGCCTCAGCCTCCCAAGTAGCTGGGATTAAAAGTGTGGGACACTGCTCTGGAGTGGTGTCTCGGTGGTTATGGCACTTGCCTAGCATGTGCAAGTACATGGGTTCAAAACCCAGCACTCCTGTACACTACTAAGTGTCAACACAACAAAAGCAATGTGAAAAAACTCAATAAAAATTGATTCTCTCTGTCTCCATCTTTGTCTCTCACTGTCCTTCTCTCTTGAAAATAAGTGTGAGTACACTACATCAAGCTGAAATTTAAAAGACATATGTAGAATGGTACCAAAAGTCCATAAAATGCTGAAGTAAAAATTTTACATTATGGATGCAATATCAACATGCTAAAAGCTATAAAATCATGATAAGAGACCTCAAGGAGAACATAAATAAATGGAGGGGTGTACCATCTTCATGGACTCCAAGAGTCCAAATTTTTTTTTGTGTTGTTCAAGAGTGGAACCCAGCTGTGCTTAACCAGAAAACACCACTTCTAGCCCTTTTTATATTTTATTTTGAAACAAGTTCATCCTATGTGTCTTAGGGCTTCACTAATTTGCTGAGGCGGGTTTGAACTTGTAATCCTGTCTCAACCTCCGCATTTGCTGGGATTACAGGCGTGCACCACCAAGCCCCATTGTAATCTTTCAAATTTGAGTTCTCATCAAACTGATCTGCAGGTTGAATGCAATCTCAATGGAAATACCAGTAGACATTTTGGTAGAAGATGACAAACTCTTTCTAAAATTAAATGGAAATTCAAAGGAACTCCTCTGTCAAAATTGCATCTGTTAATTTTAAGAAGATATACCTTATTCTGATAAGATCAGTAAAGTAAGGAAGGGGTCAGTGAAATGGAAGAAAGGATGCATATGTATGTCATGGGGATCATACCCAGGTCCACATAATGCCAGGCAAGCACTCTACCACATAGTCACCTGTCTAGCCCCTCCAATCTATTTATAATCAATTTAGTTTCCTCAGAATGGAGACTTCAGTTACCCCATCAATATAAGCCTAAGTATTTTGGTTGATTTTTCCATATTCCTTACAGTCCTTTTTAGTGGTACATAATGGTGGAATTTGTATATGCACACAGTATAATATAATTTGAACAATTATCATTTCCTAGAATTGGCCCTTTCCCTCCCCTTTTACCTCCTACTGGTACATTTCCTCTACTTTACTGATATTATTTTTATGTTTTTTAAAAAAATACAAATGCACTTCATTTATTTTTTATTTTGATATGCTTTGTGGTGCTGGGGATTAAGCTCAAGACTGAACACATGCCAGGTGAGTAATCTACTTCTGAGCCACATCACTAGCTCCAGTCTAAATTTTAAAAGCAAATTAGGAATTACTTGTATTATCCATATTGCAGAACAATATGGTCAGTGCTAAAAATTAATATGGGCATTACAAGTCAGTGTGGTGGTGCACGCTAGTAATTTCAGCATCTCAGGAGGATGAGGCAGGAGGACCATGACTAGCCTGTCCAAATTAGCTAGGGCTTGACTTTAAAAAAAGTTGGTTGGATGTGATTTACTACCCCTGGGTTTGATCAATCCTCAATTTATTTATTTTTATTTTTATTTTTTTGGATTTTTTTAATTAGAAGTATATAGAGATACAGTTGAGGGGGAAACATTATCAAAAACATTAGCAATCAATGGATATAAACTTTGTTATCCAGGGGTAATGCCAAAACATGGATGACCACCTTGGGTTTTACTTGTTGCAGTTTCCCCCAGAAGAACTCATGCATTAAATGGGGAGTTCATGGAGGAATGACATCGGCTTCTGGGATGGTTCCCCCATCTTCCCAATCTCCAGACTCCTATGAGTTCTTCATATATCCTCCCCCCTCCCCATCCCCCTCCCTACACCTCCAAGTATCCTAGAGAGTCATCCCCCTATTACTCTGAAAGTCATTCAATTTGAAGTTTAGTTAGGTTAGCCGTCAGCCTTACTGCTTCCCCATATATGCTAACATCAACAGATGGGAGAAACCATTCGGCCCTTGAGTCTCTGAGCTTGGGAGACTTCATTAATCTTAATTCTATCCATGTCCATCCGTTTGATTTCAAGAGCCATAATATCGTCCTCTCTAATGGCCGAGTAGTATTCCATAGTATATATGTACCAAAGCTTTTGTATCCACTTGTCAAGTGAGGGACATCTGGGTTGGTATCAATCCGCAATTTAAAAAAAAGGTGTGGGCACTATGTATGAGAATTGAACATATGTACAGTTGCTGCATCTAAACACAGAAATCTCAGATAGTCAATGGTAGCAGTTCTAAAAGGAAACCGATGTCACCCAGATCACAAACATCTGTAATCATCGCAAGAGAAACTGGACTATTGGGCCATTTTCATCTCCAATTGGGATCGAAAAATAGTTTTGACCCCCTCACCAAATTGATGGTCAGAGGAATCCTCTCATCACAGATGAATTCAGGTGCTCAATGGCCAATACAATGAAAAATGTGGGAATCAAAACCCATACAGTATGCAGCTGAATGTGAGGTAGCTCAGGGAAAGGGCTGGGACTCAACTATGTCACAGGTTGTGTCTGGATTGCATGACTTGTTGCCTAAGGATCCCAGGTGGCACCCTAGCCAGCAAGTTGAGCTGCAAGACAGAAGCAAGGGAGATGGAACTCTGACAACTGCATCATTTTCCCTTTTATTAAAAACCAAAGATTTTCCAGAAATCCATAGCAGACATTTGCATACGTCTCTTTAACCAGAATTGTATCATATAGCCATCCTTGGAAATGAGGACACTGTGAAGTTATTTAGTCAGATATATTGCTATGCCCTCCCCGCAAATGGAACTCTTTTACCACACAGAGGAAAAAGTGGAAATAGGATGAGCAGTGAGCCCTGTTTGCTTCAAACACTAGGCCTGAATGGGTGATGAAGATCATCAACTTTCTCCCCATGGTGTGTGTATTAGTCTGCTTTCTGTTGCTATGACAAAGCACCTGAGGATGGGTGATTTATAAAGAGATGAGGTTGATTTAGCTTAGAGGAGAAGATTGTGCAGCCCTATTGGCTGAACTTTGGTGAGCGTCAACAGAAGGTGGTGAATGACATCATGTTGGGAGGATTTGCAAGAGGAGGAGATTGCATGGGCTGAAGACAGTGGAGGACTCAGACATGCTCTTTATAAGGCAAACCACTCTACTAAGAACTCATGGGGGCCCATGGGAAATACATTAATCCCTTCAGAGGCCATTGTCCCCAGTGATGAATATAACACTGCAGAAGCCACCACCCCAAAGGTTGTGCCATCTAAACACTGGCACACTGAGGACCAAGCCTCCAACACATGAATGTTTGAGGGACAAACCACACCAACATAAACAAAGCTCAACGAAGCCAGTGTTGTATAAGCAGGATGTGTCAGTGTCCCATGTGTGTATTTGTGGGGGGAGGAAGATGATGATATTGGAAGTCCCTGGAAGCAGAGGACTTCCAATAATAAGCACCATTCCTTAGCCTCTGATGTCACACTGACATCAATCAATCCTGGATTGTGGCCTTTCTGCTATATCCATGGGATTCTGGGAGTCAGTAGGGAAGAGGGAACCTGGTGGCCCCCATTTCCAGAGAGAACAGAAGGCCTAGCCATGCTAGGATGCTGAGCCCCTTCCCCAGAAACCCCCAGCCCCACCCCCAGAACCTT
>PVKS010013025.1:0-51090 GCA_004027875.1 Aplodontia rufa | reverse complement strand
ACTGGGAGACTTTAATACTCCTCTATCACCAATAGATCATTAAAGCAAAAAATAAATAAATAAATAAAGATATCTCCAGCCTAAACAACTCCATACATCAAATGGACTTAGAAGTTATCCATAGAATGTTCCACCCCAAATTGTCTGAGTAACGCTCCCTGGTGGTCTAGTGGTTAGGATTCGGCGCTCTCTCTCCCCAAATTGTCTGAGTATACCTTCTCCTCAGCATTGCATGGATCCTTTTCCAAAATAGATCATTTTCTACTTCACAAAGGAAATCTCCACAAATATAAAAAAGTAGATGTTATTCCATGTATCCTAACATACAATGATGTCATGATCTAGCAATTAACTGCAAAAAATTGTAACAGAAAACACACACATTCATGGAGATTGAACCTTATTAAATGAAGAATGGATCCAAGAAGACATGAGAGCAGAAATCAAGAAATTCTTGGAAGCAAAAGAGAATGAAGACACAACATATTGAAACCTCTGGGACAGCATAAAAGCATTCTTAAGTGGTAAATTTCTAGCACTGAATAACTACATTAAAGGAGAGATCCCAAATAAATAAGTTTCTGCTCCACCTCAAATCCCCCAAAAAGGAAGAATAATCTAATCCCAAATCCCACAGAAGACAGGCACTAACCAAGACCAGAGCTGAAATCAATGAAATCAAGAACAACAACAATAAAAAAACCCAAAACAATAAAAAGAATCAACAAAACACAGAACTGGTTCATCAAAACTAAATAAAACTGACAGATTCCTACCCAATGTCACTAAAAGAAGGAGGAATGGAAGCAAATCAACAAAATCACCAATGAAAAGGGAGTGATCATCACTGATCCCATGGAAATCCAATGGGTATAGTATAAGAATATATTTTGAAAAACTATATGCCTCTAAATTAGATAATCTAGATTACATGGACAAATTTCCCCAAATTAACTCAGGATGATATTGAAATCCTAAACAGCCCAATAATAGGGACTGAAATCCATATGGCAAATAAGCTTTCCAAAGAAGAAAAACCCAGAACCTAATGGATTCTGTGCTGAATTTTACCACACCTATGAGGAGGAGCTAACATCTCTCCTTATTAAGCTATTCCAAAAAATTGAAAAGGAACACTTTTTATTAGGCAGCCATACTGATACCAAGTCCCAACAAAGACACATCAAAAAAAGAAAACTATAGACCAATACCCCTGATGAACATCAATGCAAAAATCCTTAATAAGGTTCTAGCAAACCACATTCAAAATCACATCAAGAAGGTAGTTCACCATGATTAATTGGGCTTCATTCCACATATGGAAGTCTGGTTCAACATATGTAAATCAATAAATGTGATTCATCACCTAAACAGAATTAAGGACAAAAACCATAAGATCATCTCAATTGATGCAGAAAAGGCCTTCAATAAAATCCAGCTCCCGTTTATGCTCAAAACTCTAGAGAAGACTGGGATCAAAGGAACTTCTTTTAACCATGTAAAGGCCATATATGACACACCTTCAGCTAGTATAATACTAAAGAGAGAAAAGCTGAGAACATTTCCACTAAACTCGGGAACAAGACAACATTGCCCACTTTCACAGCTTTTATTCAATATAGTTCTTAAGACCCTCACCAGGGTAATGAGGAAGGAAAATGAAAATCAAAGGGTAAGAATAGGAAGAGAGGAAGTCAAACTATCCCTTTTTGCTGATGACATGATCCCATATCTAGAAGATCCAAAAAATCAATTTTTCACCAGAAAAATGCTTGAGCTTATAAACAGATTTAGCAAATTGCCAGGCTATGAGAGTCAAGGATCGAATGCTTTCACTCATTTGTGGAAGCTAGAGCTAAACCCAGGCCTGTGTGAAAGGTAGTCAATCTCATGTATTAGACCCAGCAAAGGCATAGCAACACATAATCTAGGACAACCAGAGATATATAGTGGGGGAGTGTGGGGAGAGGGAACAGATGGAGGAGGGGAGAGGGAGGGAGAATAGGGAGGGAACTAGCAAGTCAATCAACAATGTAGCATACTCTTTACCCCCCCCCCCCGAGAATCCAAATAACACTTATACAATTATTCAATTCTGGAAAATTCTCAACCTAAGGATTTAAATTTTTTGTAGGGATGAAATATAGAAGATTCAAGAGACTGGGGTGTGGGTGATGTGGGGGTAATTCTGGTTTAAGAATATATGCATATTACATTGTTATTTTATATGCATTTTATGATTGTACAATAACTCAACTCCTTAATAAAAATTTAAAAAAGCAATGATATTATGGCCTTTAAAGGTAAATTGTTGGCAATGTAAGAAATCAGGCTGAGCAAAGTTAGCCAAACTCAGAAAGTCAAGGGTCATATGTTTTCCCTCATTTATGGAGGCTAGAGCAAAACCCAGGCTCAGGTGAAAGGTTGTCAAACTCATGCATTAGACCCACCAATGGCATAGCAATACATAATCTAGAGCAAATATACATACGTGGGGATGACGGGGGAAGGAAGGAGGAGGGGTTATAGGGAGGAAGCTATGGAGACAATCAACCATGTTGATTAAGATTTGTTTAAGAACAAATGCATATCATATTGTTATTTTATAAGCATTTATGATTGTACAATAACTCAACTCCTTAATAAAATTTTTTTTAAAAAACTCAACAACAAGAAAACAAACAGGCCAATTCAAAAATGGGCCAAAGACCTTCACACACCAAAGAAGATGTACAAATGGTAAATAAGCATATGAAAAGGTGTTCCACATCATGTCATCAAGGAAATGCAAATTAAGATAAGGCACCACTACATACCAATTGTAATGACCAAAATCCAGAACACTGACAAAACAAATGCTGGTGATGATGTGAAGCAACAGGAACTCCCATTCACAGCTGGTGGGAATACAAAATGGTATAATCATGTTGGAAAGACAGTGAGGTGCTTTCTCACAAAACTAAACATACTCTTACCATATGACTAAGTAATCACACTCCTTGCTATTTACCCAGAGGAAGTGAAAAACTTATGTTCACATAAAAACCTGCACATGGATGTTTGTAGCAGCTTTATTCATAATCTCTAAAACTTGGAATAAACTAAGATGCCCTTTTAACTTGGTATACACAGACAATGAAATATTATTCAACACCAAAAAGAAATGAGGTATCAAGCTATGAAAGGACATGGAGGAAACTTAAATGCATATTATTAAGTGTAAGAAGCCAGTCTGAAAAGGCTTCATACTTTTTCATCTCAATTATGTATTCTGGGGAAAGAAAAAATATGGAGACAGTAAAATGTTCCAGGTTACCACTAGCTCTGGGTGGTAGGAGGGGAAAAAATGGACAGAAACCAGATGATTTTTAGGGCAGTGAAATTACTCTGCATATTATAATGTTGAACATATGCCATTACATATTTGTCCAAATCCATAGAATGTACCAAAAGTAAATCTAAGGTAAATTAGAGTTTGAATAATAGGATGTGTCAATGTATATTGATTAGTTGTAAAAAATGTACAACTCTGGTGGAGGATGTTGATAATGGGGGGGAATGTCTATGTGTAGTAGTAGGACATATATGAGAGATTTCTGTACCTTTAACACATTTTTGCTATTAGTCGAAATGTTCTAAAAAATAAAGACTATTTAAAAAAAAAAGAGGCAAGCCATTAAAAAATACCAAAAAATGAAAGTTAAACATAATAGACTCCCTGGGGTTTTGTTTGGTACCTGCCTTCCCTGACACACTCTCATCTCATCCTTAACTGCAAATGAGGTTGAGGTCTTACTGAAATTGTTTGCATCAGAATCAAGAACCAGGAAAAAAAATTTGTCTCCATATACTTCTTCTGAAGTAATAAATGATTCGTATGTCCTTCACAAATGGTAATGTGAAAGTTTCTGAGATTAAAAAAAAGGACTTTATCTTTTGCAGATAAACTAGCAGCTGTGCATGTTATTTTGGGAAACTTGGAAGATCCGAGAAAAGCTGCACTGAGATATGCTGCTTTTGTCCCTGCTTGATGTGGCTACCTTACTTCACCTAAGTTTCTGTGATCTTTGCTAAATAAATGATGAATTTAATCTGGGTGTGTACATGCACACAGAGAGCAAGGGGTCTTTTCAACAATATGTAGCCCTCCTTGAATGATGCACTTATGTAATGAAAATGTCTATAAACTAAAATATCCCTACCTCCTCAATATCACACTTGTCTCCAGAATGCATCTTGCTTTTTCACACTTCTATATCTTTCATTGCCCCCTCTGCCTGGACCACACATACTTGCCTTCCCCTCTCCTCTCTTAGCCCCTGCAACTCCTATTACCTCACTCCCCAGAGAAGAGAGTTCTAAGCAGACACACTAGCAGGTATCCAGAACAACAGAACTTTCCATTGTGCCAACTTTCTTTCTTTTCATATTTACTTCACCAATGGACTGTGAGCCACTAAAGAACCAGGAGTGTTTTCTTTTTTTTCCAATTTTTTATTGGTGCATTATAGTTGTACATAATGGTGAAATTCATTGTTACATATTTATACATGCACTCAATATGACAATATAATTTGGCCAATGTCATTCTCCAATAGTTCCTGTTTTCCTCCCTCTGGTCCCTTTCCTCTACTGATCTCACTAAGATTTTCATGAGGCCCCCTATTATGGTGCTGGGGAATTCTGGGGAAATTGACTCAGCACAAAGACCCTGCCTCCAACCCAATTCTTATAATCAGGTCAGGAAGATTTCAGACATGTTGCTCAGAGTATCAGGAAAGAGTTTATTGAAGGGATAGGAAAAAAGGGGACGTTTTCAAAGGAGAGAGTGGGTCCTTTAGGAGAGGAGAGAGACAATGTAACTCTTCTACACTTCACTTTTATTGGGTATTCCTGAGAAGTTTCCAAAGAATCCCACCCAAGTCCACCTCTGACTTTTGACTGATAGCAAGGTGATAGATTTTAAAGTCCTCACTGCCATGGCAACTCTAGGTTACTTTGGCCCCTGCTGAATAGTTCCATTTGAATGTTTTTTTAAAGAGAGAGAGAATGAATTTTATTTAGTTTTTCATCTGGATTTAGTTGCTCTGCAACTTAGTTGTGTATGTGGTGGTGGGGTTCAAAACCAGGTCCTCACGCATGCCAGGCAAGAGAGATACCATTGAGCTACTGCTCCAGCCCCCAACTGAATTCTTAATCATGCACTTTCACAGATTTTCTGGTTAGAAGGAACTATCCACATCTTCCTGAATTTTAAGATCTGGTCACAAAAGTCTCTCCCTTCAGGGTAATTAGGGTTCCTCCTATCAACATTATTTTGGGCTGACAAATCCTCTGCAGACAAGTGCTGAGGAACCTGACACTTCCTGCTTATCTAAGGAAGGCAGGCTCCCCTAGAGGCAAACTGCTTTTTGGAAGAGAAAGCATATGCGGTCAGCACAGTGGCCCAAAATTATTCTCTTAACCTTGCATTCCCACCTCTTGCCTCTGTCTGTCCCCACACACACACACAAACACACACACACACAAACACCCTCCCTAGTTTACACATATGAGAGAAAACAGTTGACCCTTGATTTTCCGAGTTTGGCTTATTTCACTTCACATGAAGTTCTCAAGTTCCCTGCATTTTCTGGCAAATGACATAATTTCACTGCAAAAATTCATTTCTTCATCTTTAGGGTCTAGAGTGTTTGTTTAAGTATTTATATAGAGTTGAAAATTTGATATCACTTAATAATTGACCTAAAAGTCAGACATCAAAGATGTGCCTTGGATGCCCTGCCTTATCCATTTCCCCCATCTCTACTGTTCCCTGCTCCACTCCACCATATATATTCATTTAATTATTCATCTTGCTTAATCTGGAAATTTCTTAGAAAATATTTCTTAAAAGGTTTTTTTAATAAAAAAGCAAAGCAAGAAGTGAAAAAATAAAAAAGTTTTTTCTTTCATTGCTCACCTTGAGAAGCCACATTCGTGGGACCACTTTCTCCAAAATGAGAAGCAAAACTACTTCTTTCACTTCCTGTCCTCACTTCTTCTAGTCCTACCAAAGATCCATTGTTCCATCCCCTTCAAAATCAAGAGTATCCACCCCAACAGGAAAATGAATACAAATAAGCCTGTAATTATAAAAGGTTTCACCCTCTGCAGTGGGAATGGTATACAGGAAGAAGAATGGCCCTGGCACCTAACTTGGCTCCCTCCATTGAAGGTTAGTAGTACATCAAAGGTAGAAAACCTCCACCTGAGTTTCAGGTACACCTGCTTAAAGTTCATTTTTTCTGTCATACTCTGTATACAATAGCCATCCAATAAATATCAGCATTAATAAATGCTGTTTATCCTCTACCAGAGTAAAGGAATAACACTAGAATGAGAAACAGCAACATGGGGAACCCAAACTGGGCATCCATGATATGCCATTAGCCCTGGATAACTAAGTATATATACATTGGTTCTTGAATGTTTGATAATGTCCCCCCCTCATTTGTAACTCTTTATCCATTAAAAAAAAAAAACCACTAGACTGGCATATGCATGTCTATAGTCAAAGCTATTCCGCTTTCCTAACCCTAAAACCGCTAACAGTAAATGGGCAGGAATGGTGAATACAACTCCAGTTGCTTAAACAAGTATTCGCTCCCGTCCTTTCCTTTGCCCTTTAGTCTACCAGGAAACCTTTCCCGAGCAGACCTTTTAACGTGTTTACGTCCTACACAAAGATATTGATTTATCCCTGGGGCGACTCATTTGGGGTTCTCACTCAGGTACTGGCACCCAGCACCGCCTAATGAAACAACTTAGTTGTGCTAGATCAGAGGGGCGGCTATTTCTCTGTAAGAAGGACTCCACGTCAACCCTCTAAAGCAGGACTCCCGCTCGTCACTACCGGAAACTCTTGTGAGCGCTCAGCGCAAGACACGCTGGCCCACTCCTCCAGGCTTCCGTAGTCTCGCTGGGTTTCGCGAGAACGGGGCTGAGCTGCGCCGCGCGGCCACGGGGGGCGGCTCGGGAACACTTCCGGGAGGTGACCATGTAAGTGTGTTTCCGGCGGCCGCTAGGTTGCTCCCTCATCCTCCCGGATCTGCGGTTCAAGCCGTGGAGACCCAACTGGTCCTTGCAGCCCACCGGGCCCAGCAGCCTCTCGTCATGGACCGGGACCTTCTACGGCAGTCGCTGAATTGCCACGGGCCGTCATTGCTCTCCCTCCTGCGGAGCGAACAGCAGGACAATCCGCACTTCCGGAGCCTCCTAGGGTCGGCGTCCGAGCCTGCCCGGGGCGCGCCGCCCCAACAACATTTACAGGGCAGGTAATGGGGCTGCTGCGCCGCTGCGAGACGGGGTTGGGGACGCGGTCGGGCTCCTCTTCCGCAGCTCCGGGGCTGCGCCTAGAAGGTGGCGTGGCAGTGCGGTGGCACGCAAGGTTGCTGGTGCAGATCCCTGAGTGGAGGAGGGTCGGCGTACCAGGTGTGTGTGCAAAGCGCATTGTGAGCTGAACTTTCTGGCGCTGTGCAATCTAGCCGCTGATTCCTCAGTTAAAATTCCTTGGGCTTTCATATCTGAAGCTGGAGGCGTCACTTCGTAGGTTTTCCCTTCCTCTGCCTCCAAGTTGTTGAGTGAGGGGATGCCTGGTTCAAACTTTCTCCGGAGGTGTTCGGAGTGGATTAGGCCACAAAAGCCATAAGCAAAAGTTTATACGTAAAAAGGTTTTGCAAATGAACCAATTTTTATAAGTTTCATTTCTTCTTAAGGAAAGAGAAGAGAGTTGACAACACTGAAATACAAAATTTCATCTCCAAAAAAGCAGATCTGCTGTTTGCGCTTTCCTGGAAGTCGGATGCACCTGTAACTTCTGAAGTCAATGAAGATAACGAAGGTGAGTTTCGTGTTGAAACTTTTTTAAGACTGGAGGTTTCATTTAACAGTTATTCAGATGAAACGAAAGTCAAAACTATTATTAATGATGTTAATTATTCTTTCAGACCATTATGCAGTCATGCCACCTTTAGAGCAGTTCATGGAAATACCTAGTATGGATCGGAGAGAACTGTTTTTCCGAGATATTGAACGTGGTGATATTGTGATTGGAAGAATTAGTTCTATTCGGGAATTTGGTTTTTTCATGGTGTTAATCTGTTTAGGAAGTGGCATCATGAGGGACATATCCCACTTAGAAATCACAGTAAGTTGCTGTCTTTTCACTTACCTGGATTACTTCTGCTTTAAATAGTCACCTCTGGAAAAAAATGTGTTTGAATCCAATTGTGTTTAAGTATATCTACTGAGATACTTTGGGAATTAAGCATTGGAGAAAAACGGTTTTTCTTTGTTAAAAAATCAATTATTAGAGTTAAATTTTTCTCCATTTCTGGTTTTTGGGGTTTTGTGGACCTTTGAGTACAGAGGCATTTTCTTTATTTACATGCTCAGAAATCAGTGGACATGTTGGAGCCCATTAATGTTATGGATTTATATCTTCTAGTTAAAGAGTATTTTTTATTATTTCATATGTGGCATTAGATACTTGAATGTGGGTAATTTAGAAAGGAAAAATTCCTGCCACTTACTACTGAAATGCAAAATTTTCTCATTTATAATAAATACTTTGCCCAAGATGAATATTCATGAATTAATAGTGTGTCATTTTTAAAGATTTGATATTTATCCACACAGATCGTAAGGAGGAAACAGCAGAACTTTTGGGAATTCAAATTTCATTTTCATTGGAATCCCTGTGATTTTGCAAATCTGTATTTAGTTCCTAAAGTAATGAAAAGGTTCATGAGATTTTTTTTAATTGAGCAAGAAAATGTTTTATTGTGTTAGGATTCAGAAATTTCTTGTAACTAAAATCCTTACTTAAAATTAGACTTTATCTTAATTGACAAGTCCATCAGTGGATAAATGGATAAAGAAAATATGTATACACATGCATATACTGTGAAAAATATTATGTAGCCATGAAAAAAGACTGAAACCCTCTCATTTATGGCAACATGGAGGAATAGAGGACATTACACTAAGAAGTAAGCCAGGCACAGAAAGACAAATATGGCATGTTCTAGTTAATAATGTGAAAGCTAAAAAGTTGATCTCAAAGGAGAAATTAAATACTGGTCAAAAAAGGGAATAGGGGGTTAGAAGGAAATTGGATAATGGGTACAAAATTAGGAAGAATAAATGCCAGTGTGCTAAAGCACACAGTAGGGTGCCTATAGTTTACAACAACCTGTGTGTTTTATGAAGAACTAGAAGAGAATTTAAAAACTCCAAACACAAATGATAAAGAGATGAACATGCTAATTATCTTGATTTGATAATTACACAGTATATACATGTTTTGAGTTATTACTGAATCCTTGTAAATATGTATAATTATGTAAGTATGTAAATATGTATAAAACAATCAGGACAGCATTTCTTTAATGTTCATGTAAGATATTAGCTGTTCATACTGAACACCTAAGAAAAGAAGGTACAGTTCTTACCAAAAAGTAAAATGAATAGCATTTTCAAATACTTCTCATTGCAGGCTCTTTGTCCATTAAGAGATGTGCCTTCTCACAGTAATCATGGGGATCCTTTATCCTATTACCAGACCGGTGACATCATTCGAGGTGACCATTTTCATCACACTAATAACAAAGTCATAGTTGTTAAATTTATTATTAATTTTTAAAATTAGTCTAAATGAGGATAGTGTTTGGAAAGTTCATAGATGCATATGTATATATATATACACACACACATGCGTATATATGCACATACATATATGTAAATTTTTTTTTAGTTTTCTTATTAATGAGTAGTTACGTTTCCTTTTAAGCTGGAATCAAGGATATCGACAGATACCATGAAAAGCTTGCAGTGTCTCTTTATAGCTCATCTCTTCCACCACACCTATCTGGTATTAAACTAGGTGTAATTACTTCTGAAGAGCTTCCTTTGTACTACAGGTATTTATCTACGTTATCTCAACAATAGCTCATTACTTTTTTCTTTTTGGTACTGGGGATTGAACCTAGAGTAGCTTTACTGCTGAACTATACCCCCAACCTTTTTTTACTTTGAAAAGACAGTTGCTAAGAAGGGCCTCAAACTTGCAATTCTCCTGCCTTAGCCTCCCAAGTTGCTGCATGCACCACCATGTCAGGCTTATTACAAATTTCTTGAATTAAAATAGCGAATTTTATCAAACTTCTGAAAACAAAGTATAATTTTAATTTTTCTTATCATGAAATGTGTTCATCCTCTTTTTCTAATCTTGAAAGTACTTCAGATTTGGTAGAATGAACCATATCATGATAGTGCCACATTTTCATATACAAAAATGATAGTAGTAGTTAAACCTCATATTTCCTTAAAGAAATGGGACATGCATGCTAATTACTTTAGTTATTCTTAAATTTTTGTGTTTTGTTTTTCTGAAGGAGGAGTATTGAACTAAATAGCAATTCTTTGGAGTCCTATGAAAATACCATGCAGAGTTCCCTGGGATTTGTCAATCCAGGAGTAGTTGAATTCCTTTTAGAAAAACTAGGAATAGATGAATCTAATCCACCATCTTTAATGAGAGGCCTACAAAGGTATGAACATCAGTTATTTTTCTTTTAGGTGGTAAGGGGAATGGGCTAAACTCAGGTTGTGTACCTGAAGAACATATTTGACCATTATAAGCCTGGCAACCGAAATATGCCAAGATTGAATGAACTGGGTAATCTTGTCTGCTCTGGGACAGAACTCCTATCAATGATTAGTTGTGTACCGTGTGACCAAGTAAAGAGGGATGCAAAACCTTTTTATAAGAATTTTGTGTATGTGCTTAAGAAAAATAATATTTAACTGTAATATTCATTTCTGACAATTCAAGGATTTTGCTATGTAAATAGAATCCAAATTTCTTGCTTGGTTTTCATTCAGTGCTGAGTGCCTGTATGTCAGTTAGAGTAAAGTATAATTATTTTGAAAGTATTTACGGTGTGGCTCTTATTTTAATAGCAAAAATTTCTCTGAAGATGATTTTGCTTCTGCATTAAGAAAGAAACAGTCTGCATCTTGGGCCTTAAAATGGTAGGAAGATTATTTTATTTCAACAAATTGCCTTGTCTAGACTGAAAGGTTAATATAAGCTAAGCATATGTCATCATTAAGACCAGAATTTATTTATACATAAATTGTAATAAAGATTTTTTGTCATTAGCCTGTTTTATAGGTATTACATTGGTTTTTATTTTGTAAATTTAAAACTTAGGTTTTATCCAGCATTTTCAATTTTTTTCCAAAAAATTATATTGATATCTTAATTTCATAAGTATTTATTACAACAATATCAAAAGGCAAGAGTGATTCTTGACTATTTTGCCACATTTAAAGACATTTGCTTTTAAAACTTACATGAACATTTTATTAGATATTTTATGAAATGTCTGTGATGCGTTACAAATGTATTTTTTAGCGTGAAGATTGGAGTTGATTATTTTAAAGTTGGACGACATGTGGATGCTATGAATGAATACAATAAAGCTCTGGAAATAGACAAACAAAATGTGGAAGCTTTGGTAGCTCGTGGAGCATTGTAAGTGCATTGTAGATTTAAAGAATGTTTAAAAGGTTAAGTCTGAAAAAGATTTATAAGTAATTCAAAATTAAATTCTCTAATATATTTTACGTCTCTAGATATGCAACGAAAGGAAGTCTGAACAAAGCAATAGAAGATTTCGAACTTGCACTAGAAAACTGTCCAACTCACAGGAATGCAAGAAAATACCTGTGTCAAACACTTGTAGAAAGAGGAGGGCAGTAAGTGTCAAAATAGGTCTTATGTTCAACTAATTTCTATTAAAACCTTCATCTCTATGTAAGGATACAACATCTTTCTTTCACTCGGTTCAGAACACACTTCATTTCAGTTTTGGTTGAAAATATTTTTTAAATATAGTCCTTTTGAATTCTTCCACTCCCTGCCTTATTACTTAGGTTTTTAATGGTTGGTTGTATTTTGGTGTCTCAAGTTTATTGCTCTGAGTATTCTCAGTACATAGAAATATAAATGGAAAAGTACAAGAATTATTCTTTTTCAAGACATATAAGTTTTTGTTCTGATGAGGAATTTACTTTCTAATTTTATCATTCTAGTAGTATATCATCAGAAATATATAGTGAGCTGTAGTTAATTGTGAATAAGATTTTGCTGTTATATTCAGCTCGTAACCCTTTGTCCAGTAAAACCCACAAATTCAAATTAAATGGTAGAGCAAATCATTAAGGGGAAAAAAAACATAATTACTCAGATGCTGGCATAATGCCTGGCATAGTAGTTGTATTGCAAATGTTTAATGACTAACAGATCAGTGTAATTCATGAAGTTTTGAAAAAATGTAGTGCTTAATAAATTTGGTAGCAGTTTGCTTTAACAATCAAGCCAGTTCATGATTAATAACATCTTTTTGCTACTAATTTTTTTTTTTTTTTTAAGATTCCTTTCTTCTGTTTCAGGAATTTGCTCAGTTATTCCTGTTTAGATGAACATTCCAGTTTGATCACAAATTCCAAATTAACAGTATTGTTAAAGCTCAGGATCACACTAGATTTCTCAGATGTCAGCTTATCATGTATCTTCCTATATTTCTACAAAAAAAAGTGCTGATTTATTTACTTCATAACAATGAATTTTTTCATTTGTTTTATGTAATATTTTTTTCAAATAAATTAGAGTAAAAAACATAGTTTAGATATTGTTAATTTTGGAAAATAATTCAGTGAACATGACTTTTCCCTAATAAATTCCATGATATAAGCCCTTGACCTCTATGCATATTTGACTGCTTTTATTGTTTATATAAAAATGCTAAATTTTCCTTTCAAACTTAGGCTAGAAGAAGAAGAAAAGTTTTTAAATGCTGAAAGTTACTATAAGAAAGCTTTGGCTTTGGATGAGACATTTAAAGATGCAGAGGATGCTTTGCAGAAACTTCATAAATATATGCAGGTGATTCTTTATTTCCTCTTAGAAACCGAGTGATATTTAGAAGTAATGCCAAAGTATAATATTCTTCTAGGAAAGCTTTTCTAGATTACCTAAGTGAAGCATTATGAAATTCCTTTTTAGGTATAGCTTTTCTTAATTGGGTTTGACATTGCTTCATGGTGCTTGTTCTTTTTTTTTTTTTTTTTGTATTCAAAAATAGCCCTATGAGAAAATTCCTTTTATCTAAAAATTCAGTATATGGTTATGAACACTGCTTTTGCAGAGGACTTACTATTGGATATAAAATTATCAGTGTTGGACAAACCCAGCTACTGTGTATAACCATAAAGTGCTAATTAAAATAATGAAATTATTAGTGTTACTACCATAAAATCGAGCTAATTATGAAAAATCTTTTTGAGACATATTTTCACCTGCCTTTTCCTGTAATACTGATGATGATGTTTTCTCATGCATTTTCTTCTGAATTGGACCATTGCTGCTGTGTCTGTGACATCTGGTGCTGCTCATCCCCATCCACAAACTGGAAAATGATATCTTATGTAATCATGCATCCAACTGGGCTGTGCTATTTTTAAAATGGTTTGTATTTGAACATGGTGATTTCCTCCTCTCAACTCGCCTTAATGGAATATCTTTGTTTGCATTTAACTTGTAAAATTTATGTCCTGTTTAAATTTTTCAATTTTTTAAAATAATTGTTTTTTTCATATACTTTTTTCCCCTTTATTGCACTCTGGGTCATTGGTGCCACTGCAATGGCTTCCCCTTTTTTCATGGGATACCAACTGCAATATGGTCCTCAATACTGTTCTGGCCATTCCAATGATTAATGCCAAACATCTGTATGATTAATTTTTTTATGTTACAAAAAATACTTGTTTAATGATGGCTGTATGGTGATTTGGTGATAATAAATTGGGTTTCTGGTTGGGGGTGGTCTTTTGAATATTCTTTTGTGTATTCTGCTATTTTTAACGTGTGGTTTTTTCCGATATCTGGGTTCTAAAAGAAATCTTTGGAATTAAGAGAAAAACAAGCTGAAAAGGAAGAAAAGCAGAAAACAAAGAAAATAGAAACAAGTGCAGAAAAGTTGCGTAAGCTCTTAAAAGAGGAGAAAAGGTAAACTATAATATTCAGTATTTTTTAATTTAAAGCAGCTACTGAGTTGATGAACCCAAAGTGCCATATGGAAGTGTAAGTAAATAAAAAAAAAGAAAAATGAAAAATTCTCTTTAAATGTTAATGTCTCTAATGTCTTAAGAATTCTTAGAATCTTAGCAAGTTTTATTCAACTTGTTTTTCTGTAAAAGAGATAAAGCAAAGTGGAATCTAAGCCTACAGAAAAATAGAATTAATCTTAGAATTAAAATACAGAGTAAGTTATTTAATTCTTTCATGGAGAATTTTTTTTTAAGAGGGGCAGTGAAAGAGTCAGTTTTACTTAATTTTTCATGTAGCCTTTGTTGCTCTGAAATTTCCTTGATTATGAAATTTCATTTTGTACGTGGTGCCAGGGTTTGAACTTGCATATTCATGCATGCCAAGCAGGCACCATAACGGCTGAGCCACCATTCCAGCCCTGTGGAGAAATGTTTTAGAACTCGAGCAGATTCTTGTCTAGGGATGGTTTGTTCCCCAGATAGATATGCCAGTGTCTGGAGATCCTTTTGGTTGTCGTAAGTGGTAGTATGCTACTAGCATCAAGTGGACAGAAGTCAAGGATTCAGTATCCCACAGTATATAGGATATAGGATCTACACCCTCAACAAAGAATATTTGACCCAAAATGTCAGTAGTGCTGAGGTGGAGACACAATAAAACTAGAAACAGTCAGATATAAAACTTCATTTTTCTCCCCATATATTGATAAGTTTTTAAGGTAGTGTTGAAAATGTCACTGTCCTTCAGAATTGTTGGATTTATCTACAGTGACACCTGTGCTGAGGTGTTTTCTCAAAAGACACACTTGATAAAAATTGGACCTTGTGGTAACTGAGATTATTGTTACATCATTTATCTGAACTATAGTTTATAAGGAAATCTATAAGTGAAGCAAAATAAGATCAAAAACTATGGATAATTTAGTAAGTTTTGTATTTAACTTATCTAATGAGTAAACTATGTTTTTTTAGGCTAAAGAAGAAAAGAAGGAAGTCATCTTCTTCTTCAAGTGTTTCTTCTGCTGATGAATCAGTTTCTTCCTCATCCTCTTCCTCTTCTGGCCACAGAAGACATAAGAAACGAAAGAGGAACCGTTCAGAGTCTTCTCGCAGTTCCAAAAGGCATTCATCTAGGGCATCCTCAAGTCAGGTGGATCAGAATAGGAAAGATGAGTGCTATCCTGTTCCAACTAATACTTCTGCATCTTTTCTTAACCAAAAACAAGAAGTGGAAAAATTGCTGGAAAAGCAGGATAAGTTACAATATCAAAAGACACAGGTAAAAGAGAAGGATAGATGCCCTCTCTCTCTATCTTCAGTTGAAATACCAGAAGATTTTGGAGGTAGGTCTGAAGATCCAAGAGATTTTTACAATAGCTATAAAACCCAGGCAGGTAGTAGCAAAGCTGAAAAGCCATATAAATCAGAAAGACATTTTTCCAGTAAAAGAAATTCCTCAGATTCCTTCTGTAGGAATTCAGAGGACAAGATAAAAATGTATGGTCATAGGAGATTTGAAAAGGACGTAGAGGGAAGAAAAGAGCTCTGTAGAAGGTGGGAGCCAGGTTCCATGAGGTATTCCACTTCACCAACAAGTTCAGACTACTCTTGGAAATCAGTTGAAAAACACAAAAAATACACTTATTCTGGATCACGTGATTTCAGTAGACAGGAGCAAAGATACCGGGTAAATACAAATCAAGGAGAATACGAAAGAGAGGACAATTCTGGGGAAGATAACAAAACAGAGGTTCCAGAAGAAGATGGACTAAATAGCAAAGAGCAATCAGAAAGCAGAGTTAAAAAAAATTTACCTCAAAATTTACTCAATATATTTAATCAGATAGCTGAATTTGAGAAAGAAAAAGGAAATAAGCCAAAAAATTAATATGCCATGGAAATCTGCACCATAACACTAAAAAACACTGTTAGTAAAAGTTTTGTGATGTTTTAGTCATAACAGTCTGATGCAGAAATATCTAATGCTAAAATTATTTGTAGAGATTACCAAATCCCTTTTCTCAAATTTTGTTTCAGTTGTAAATCCCCTTGTCACAGCTTGAGTTTTAGGCTTTTCATGCGTATGTTTATATACAGTCTATTTCTTACTTTATTTAAACTTATTCATCTGAAGATAATTCTCTAATGGCACTGTTTCTTTGTTGTATTATGGTGTATGAGAATTCCATGGCCCACTTATCTTGCCATTTGAGAGAAAGTTCTTGTGTTGAACACTTGGATCATTTTCAGGAAAAAGTGTATTCTTCTGTTCAATTAAAAGCCCTGCTTTTGAAAGAGATGATGTATTTGGATGTTTCTTGAGTGTTATTTTATATCTCCCTTGTTTAAGTACTACATGGTTTTTTGCACAACGTCTTTTTAGACTCGTGGATTATATCTAAATTTGCCTCTAAATTAGACCCCAGTTTGATTCTTTTTTTAATTTTTTGTGTGTTTGTGGTGCTGGGGATTGAACCCAGGGCCCTGTCCATGCTAGGAAAGCCCTCTACTTCTGGTCACATCCATTGGCTTCTACCCAGCTTAACAAATAAAATACTTGAGGAATGAGACCATGCAAGATGACCAGGAATCTATATTGCTTATTTCTTCATTACTTTTACTTATTGCTACTCATTATGATCCTAAGAAATTTTTTGACTTTTTAAATATTGGTAAGACCCTTATAAACTACATTCTAGACAAGAACAGATCAGAATAGAAGATAATCCTTCTAGCAAAAAGTAGCAGTGGCAGAGAAGCATAATCTGGTGTTCTTCTGGAGAAAAAAATTAGGACACTGTCCTAGTTTTGCAGAGGTTCAGTTGGGAAGGCACTATATAATCCTCCATAATGAAATTTTTAAAGAGTAAAAACTGCTTGTTGGTATAGCCCTTTACCCTTGGGAATCCCAAATATAGCTTACAATTTTACATGTAAACATTTCCTACAAGAATTAGGATAGTGCCTTGTTTTGCAAGCTGCCTGAATTTAGACATTCCATCTTTCCTAGGACATACTAGATTGAAGCAGTACACAAACCACTTTCTAAGGATGTGGTTAGGAAGTCCTAAATTTAAATTGTCAAGAATTTAAATTATTAAGAATCCCTAATGACATCTTCAGCAATTTTTCTCCACATCAGTATGTCATCGTTGTACATACTTAGGCTGGCTTTGTCTTGGTTTCCATAAGTAGAAGCATGACTTCTGGATGTGATGAAAACTACAGATTTGAAAAGGAGTTAATCCTGTCGCCATTTAGCATTATTACACTCAACTTGGTCCTATTATTTAAAGGTTTAGTGTAAACTTGTATGCTGGCCTAAGAAGCTGAACATTCCACATATTCTGTGCTAGGCTCTCGTGACTCACAAGGTAGAAGTCACTAGTTATAGTGCAATTGTTTTCTCAAGCCCTGTGCATTTTGTTTATGTAATTATTTCAGTAAATTGTGAAGTACATAACTATTACTATCTGTATTACAAATAAGGTGAGAAAGCATAGAAGTAACTCCAAAGTCACAGCTAAGACAACAGTCTGCCTTTATAGAACACAGTGTTTAATATTTCAAATTCCAAGTAATTTGCAAAGTAATGGCTGAGAATTAAGAACTTTGGTCAACAAAGTTACCATAAGAATCAGTTTTTCAAGCTTACAAATAAATTTCATGCATTACAGCAATGTTTTAACCAAAAATTGCCTTAGTATTTTTACCTCTGTTAATCTAAATTGGACTTCACTACTATGTCTTTTCCTGATTATTTCCAAAACAAAACCATTTTTCCAAATAATAATCAGGAGAACCATTTTCATAAAGAACTGCATGATGGTTCCAAGATAGGGACAGTTGTAATGAATTATTTTTCACAAAGTTTTCAGAAGATATTTGCTTATATATATGAATTTTAATACATTTATTTGAAATCCAGTTTTATGATACCTTATACTCTATTCCAAGATTTCAGAGTTCTGGGTACACAGTATTAACTAGGAAAAAAATCAATTCTAAATCTGGTTTACCTCCAATTTAAATTTATTGAATTCTAATTGCAAATCATCTAGCTTTCTCTAAATTGTTAAAATGTTTAAAATATATTCTTTATGCTTAGTTGGCTGTATCTTGAGAGCAAAATCTTTAATGTGTTATTTTTCTTTCAAGATCAAAGTGGAGTAATTCTTAGTAATTTAAGCTACATGCTTTATTGATAAAATACATTTTTCTTACCAGTTGTTTTCTTGTGGGTAGAGGAGTTGTGATGTTACTTTTTGGTTGCAAATTATATCAAAAGAAGGATCTGCCTTTAACGGATTTATTTTTTCCCTAAAAGTCTGGGAAATAATATTTCTTTGAATAAAAAATAAAAAAGACCATAATATTGGTATCTTCTAAGGTAAAGAGAATTTTCTTATTAGGATTCAACTGAAGTTTTAGAAGTTTCTTCCTGAAAGATTCTGTTACACTGTAAGTATGTAGTTTCATAAAACAGTAAAGCAAACTTTTAACACTACAAATACCAAAATTACAGTGAAAAACACCATCTTCTTTATGCTTTGATGACATGTATTCTTAAGAATCTTTTGTTTTCCTTCTCTATGAATGAAATAGTAGAAAAACTAAGAAAATTACCTTTTTTGTTTTATAAACTATCAGTTTTTACATTTTCCACTGGATTAAAACTTTTGTCTGATCATTTTGTATTTCTAATACTATTTCAGTAGTCCTGTTACATCATTATTATGTGGAACCAAAAAAACAGAATGGGATTTACTATTATGGGATTAAAGTTTTTGTACTTAAAATGTGTCCAAAGAGAGTAAAATTTTATTTGCTGCCTTTTTTGTTTTTCCCATTACTAGAGCTACTGCTAGCACTGGTTGGCCTGGAAGTGCTGTCCACTTGTGCAAAGTCTGGGAAGTTGAGATCTAATACTTTAATTGAAGTCTGAGAAGCAGAAGTACTTGTGGAACTTGAAACTGACCTGGAAAAAAATTATAAATTTAATGCAAACTTCATAGCTGATCTGAAAAAATTACTATAAATTTAGTCCAGATTTAGATTTACTATAGCCTCCTTCATTATTGACAAAAGATACCATAATTCTGTAATTAGAGAAGTATATATTAATAGTGTTGATAAATTTTAAAAGTATGACAACAGATACCAAAAAAATAATTTAGGAAAAGAAAAGATGAGCATAGATTCAATAAATAGGTAAATATGTTTCTATATGAGAAAAAAATGTCTTCAACTTGTTACACTTTGTATCTGGAATGTCCCCCCAAAGCTCATGTGTTAAAGACTTGGTGTCCAATGCAACAGTGTTGAGAGGTAAGGCTTTCTGGAAATGATTGAATCATGAGATTTGACCTCATCAGTGAATTAATTCATTAAGGGATTCATAACTGAAGGGATTATTGGGAGGTGATGGAAAGTGTAGGAGGCAGAAACTAATTCATGGGAGTGGGTTCTGAGTATTGTGCCCTTGGGGAATATGTTTTGTCCCCAGCCCCTTTCTTTTTCTGCTCTGTGAGGTGAGCAGCTCTGTTCTACCACATTCTTATTGCCATGATATTCTGCCTTGCCACAGCCAACTATGAACTAAAACTCTAAAACCAGAAGCCAAAATAAATCTTCCCTCCCACAAGTTATTTTACTTGGGTTTGCTGTCATAGCAGTGAAAAGCTGATTTAACATGCTACCATAATCAATTTCTTAAGAGTTGGAAGCATTAAGTACTAAAGGTTTGCAAGATGGTAACAAAAGAGGGAGCAAGATTTTGCTGCTGAGGAGTAATCAAAATGATAGCTTATGTAATTTTAAACTGAAGAGGAAAATGAGCTATGTTGACAGGGATAAAAATTGGGGTCATTTGAAAAATAACCATACAACTCTGAAATGACAGGTTTTTAAAAAATATTTTATGAAAGTACAGGGAAATATAAGTAGCTACCCAATATGTTTACATAGAAACCTTTTTATATATATATTTAAAACATTTTTAAGGACCTCCCTTTTCCTTGAAATCTCTACATGGACAATGGAAGGTAACAAGTAGTTGCTGACTATAGGAGATTGTAAATTCTAAACTAAGGATTATCAGTAATATTTTGTTTAGCAACAAAGCACAACAAACTGCAGAATGGAGAAACTAGTTTCCTTTTTAGCAGAGAAAAGTGTCAAATTCTGATTATGTACAATCACAAATGTTTTAATCACAAATCTCTCCTTTTATGGCTTAGAAATATTTTCCCCAACTTGGGGTACACACCAACACTAATTGTAATCCCCAAATTTCATCCCATTTTGTCTGACTAAAATGGTTGTTGGTCACAGCCCACAGGTCATAATAGGAATGGGGACAGCAGAATCAGAAGGAGTCTTGTAGCTTATTTCTACAGGTGACCTATGTGATGCTGGCATAGTGAGATAGCTGAGGGTGATGAGGGCACTAGAGTGCACTGGCTAGTCCCACAGCTGTGGTGATATGGAAGGGGCTGGATTCACTTAGGGTAGCAGCTGAGAGACTTAACAATATTAACCTTCCACTTACCTGGTTGACAGTGAAGTCTGTGAAGCAGATCTAGAACTGTGGCGACTGCCTTTAGTACTAGCTGTAGGTAGTTCTAACCCATTCTGGAAGAAATGTTTAACAACAATCATTAGTCCTACTACATTTGAGAAAAAAATTCTAATTTTGATTTTGCTTTATGATGGAGATCATAATTTTTTTTATTTTCATGGGGTACATACAGCATGCCTAGCATGCACAAAGACTAAGTTCAATCTCCTATACCACACACACAAAAAAAATACCCAAAAATAGTCTTAGTAGAGAGTACTGTATTACCTGCTCAAAGTACGTTTGAAGAATAAGTCTGATCTCAGCATTTTCTATGACATCAACTAACATTTCATCAATGACCTTGTGAAAGTCTTTTGCTTCCCTAAGTTTAATGTCTTGTTCTTCCTGTGTTTCATCTTTTGTTCCTTTCAAATTTCGGATTTCTTTTGTGAGTTTTGCACACTGTTGATAAATAATAATTAGATAAATATATTTTCCAAAATTTTTAAGGATAAAAGAGAATTTGGGTTTACCATTTGAAACTTCAAAAAAGTAAATATGTCAGTTTTAAAAAAATATCAATACCTGTTTAGTTACCCTATCTAATTTTGGCTTCTGTTCCTCAATTTCTCTATGTAGTTGAAATGAATAAGCTTGCTTCTCTGATAATTTTTCTTGGACATTATTTGATAAATGTTCTATAACTTCTAAAGTATTTTCCATGCTCTGCAGAAAATAAAGTATTAACATATTTATTGGTTAGAATAAAAACTGACTTATTGTCATTTGTCAAGTATTTTTTCATTTTAATTCATTAATTTTCGTATATAATGATTACTGGTACATAAGTATGGTATTGTGGGTTAAGTTCTGTATATAATTCTGGAAAACATTTTCATGGTACTTGGGGAAAATCAATATAAAAATGACTTGCAATCATGCAATTTTCAAAGATTCACAATTTATATTATCTGTTTTAGCTTTATTTCTAAAAAGGGTTCACATAGGATCTGCTTAAGAAGCACATTACTTTGCCTTAGTGATTTGCTTTAGTTTATTTTTTGTTTTTGTGGTACTGGGGATTCTTGCATGGTAGGCAAAGTGATTTGCTTTAGTAACTACTTTCTGCTCTATTAATCTTAAAACTTCAAGGAACGTTAAGGCTGAGGCTGGAGGGGTGGCTCGGTGGTTACGGCACTTGCCTGGCATGCATGAGGATGTGGGTTTGAACCCCAGCATCACATACACAACAAAGTGTCAGAGTGACGACAGCCACATGAAAAACTAAATAAAATTGATTCTCTCTTTCTCTCTCACTGTCCCTCTCTGAAAAAATAAGAGTGGATGGATCAAAATTGGCTGGCTATGATCTGTCAACTAATAACAAATGTCAGTGTTTCACACTGGAATTTTAACAGATCTACTTAATACTTCGCTTTTTTTTCTCTCTTTTAAATGAGACACATCTCTTACTGTCTACTTCCCTAAGGATGCACGAAGACTTTCTTCTTTGTGCAATATCAAGAGATCAGAAGTAGTAATAATGATGGTTGACTTTTCTTAAGGGCTGAAAGTTCACAGAATTTACCCGGACATCTTCCTGAAGTTCTCTTATTTGTCTTTGTTTGTATCTGTATTTTTCATCAGCAGCTCTTTTCTGTTCTTCTAATTTAATTTTTACCTCATATTCATCACCTAGAATTCAGAAAAAAAATTAAATTTTCTATATAGTTTGTAGAAAGAAATCTTAAAGTATTACAGATACTAGATTTCTAACACTTTATCTATTGAGCAGCAGCATGGGCTGTTGAGTCAATACACAGCAGCAATATGCTGCAATCTTTTTCAGATTTGAAATTAATTCCTTAGAGAAATAATACGCCATACAGCAACAGAACCAGTAAAGGAAATGATGTTTTAACAGACCAATTACAAAAGGGGAGGTGATTGATTCTTGCAACTCAAACATGGTATGTATTTGTTCTCCATGTCTTATAATGTTCTTAAATAACTATACATACTTCATTGTACATATTTTAATAACTCCTACATACTAGATGGTGTCACTTTTTTAAAAGAGTGTTTGTAATTGTTGTTGCAGCTGTTCAGCACTTGCAAGGTGTTTTCCAGAGCATAGATTTCTTTTTCAGCTTTACTGATCTTAGCATCCAAACTGTCACCTTCCCTTTGAAGTTCTTCTTTTTCTTGTGCAGCCTACAAAGTACAGAATAGAGGTAATTAAAGGTATTTATCAGGGGTAGAAAAGTCTGTCTTTAAGCAAAAAATACTTAACAGTGGGCTGACACATGGGACCAGGCATTTATTTCTTGCACAAGATTTAGAGTAAAAGACCAAATACTCAGGCCTTCAAAATATGGCACATAGGATATAAAATCATGATGGAAATATAATAACTAATACAGTTTACCTAAAACTGACTGACTTAGAAAAAGTTAAGCATGGTTTGATAATGATTTCCCCTCAATTTTAAGTCCATATTCAACTAATAAAAATTTTTTTAAAAAGTTAAGCATGTGTAGACACTACTGAAAACAGAAATGGAGTTAACTAGAGAGGGGTTTGAAACTAGGTATTTAATAAAGAATGTTTTTGGCCTGACAGAGGTTCAGAAACAATTTCTCATTTCAAGTCTTTAGAAAGAGTAAAAGGAGAACAAGGTATAACCAGGGAAATCATTTCCTGTGTGTATTTTTCTACAGTTTAAAAATAATTTTGTAAAAAATATATAGATCATTGTGATAAATATAGCTAGAAAACAAAATCTATAAATTGCTAAAGAACTAAAATTTCCTTTGAATGGACATATGCAATGACTTTGCCAGGGTAACTGTGTCATTGGACTACATTCCCTACAATTCAAAGAACTTCTTAGATTAAAGGTTCAAAAATAACATACATGTCCATTTTTATCCAAAATCAATATTTTTATTCAATCCCTAGAAATGTGTACTTAAAATAAAATGTAGTCGAAGAAAATGAGAAGTCTTATTAGTAATGCTTCAGTTCTTAACATTTTCACTGGTATTTGTTTTTGTTATGCTTCAAAATAGTTGCACATATTTTTATAACAAATATTACATAATTTTTAAAAGCCACAAAGAAATGTAAATGTTTGAGTAGACAGATACACTTACCCTGATTTGAGCATTACACAATGTACACATGCATGGAAGGATGACCTGGGACCCATAAGAATGTACCATTTTTATGTGTCAAAGCTCAGAAAAAAAAAGATAAAAGTTGTTAGATAAATTACATCTAATCCCTTTAAGTTGTATCTAGAAATGGCAACTATTTTACTTGAACTATAATAACATAGTAGGAGAAAGAACTGGAATGATTGAAAAGAGCTAGATTTTAGTTGTGAATTGACTACTGGTGAGTTCAGCGACATTAGTAATTCATTTTCCAGAGCCTCTTGCATGCTAGGCAAAGTGATTTGCTTTAGTAATAACTTTCTGCTATTTTAATCTTCTAAACCTCAAGGATGAACAAATTTAACTCCTTTATTTGAAAAATGAAGAAATGAGCTCAAAGAAGGATATAATTTTCTTTATAGAAACACTACAAAAAAGGAGTGAAAATTCCTGATCTAATTTCATGTACACCTTGAAATTCTAAAGTTATTCCATCTCCTTCTAAATTGGAGATTATATATTTATTTTATTTAGGGCTAGAAAAGTTGGTACTTGGAATTTTTCATAACTTTCTAACATTTCAAAGCATTTTCAAGTACCTTAGAGTTGGATAATTTCACTAGATTATGGTCATAACTATACTGTTCACTTATAAGGTCTAAAGGAACTTAGAGATAAGATTTGAAAGATACAAGTTCTTCATTGGTTATTGATTATATTTTCAGTGTTGTTTTTAAGAGTCAGGTACTATGAGATACTAAGACTGATAAAAGTAAATCAAAACCATGTATGCTCCACAGACCAAAGGCTGCTACCAAAAACAGGGGCTGTGGGTTGTGTGGGTTGAACTATGCCCATGAAAAAAAAGATATCTTATTTATGAACCGGATCTTTGCAGATACACCCTCAATAAGGTCACTGGAGTTCACCTTAATCCAGTATAATTGATAGTCTTACCAAACGAGAAATTTGGACAGTGACATCTAAGGGAAGACTGCATGGAGACACAGGAATAGCACCATGTGAAGACGAAGGCAGACATCCACAAGTCAAGGAACACCAAAGATGGCCAGGAAGGCACAAGGAAAGAGAGAGGCGTAGAACAGATCCTCCCTCAGAGCCCTCAGAATGAACCAACCTGCCAACACTTTCACTTTGGACTTCTAGATTCAAGAGTATGAAACAAGAGTTCTTTGTTGTTTAAACCATCTAGTTTGTGGACTTTGTTACGGCCTCCCTAAGGAACTAATAAGAGAGTCAACAAAAATTTTATTTAAAGGGCCAGATATTTTAGATGTTTGGGACCGTTCAGCCTGTGCTGATGCTACTTGCCTGCCACTGTAGCAGGAAAGCAGCCACAGACAACAGGCAAATGTCTCGTGTCTTACAATACTAATTTACAAAACAAACCGCTGGCAGCACTTGACTGGCGTCTAGTTTGCTGACCCTAGGTTTACCACATGTAGAAAACAGAACAGTTGCTAACACTATAGCCAAATTCCTCTTACCCAGAGTTATAAACATACATACATATGTCCATCATGAAAAATCCTTTAGTGGAAAATTGTAAGGATAAAGAAAAGGGAAAGATCTTGAATTGACTAGCTTTTAATCCTAAATCTATAACACTGAAAAACAGAACTACTTTGAAAAACAAAAATTAGCTTCTAATTGGCAACTTTAAATTTTTACTAGTGAAAAATTTTACTAGTGAAACTATTAAAATATTATTTTCCAAAGGTTAAAAGTTATTCTCATATAAATATAAAACAAAAAAGAAGAGTTATATTTCCACTGGCCAAAATTCATTTGCAGTGTTAGCAATAAGAAATTTGTGTTGGGGCTGGAGCGGTGGTTCATTGGTTTCGGCGCTTGCCTGGCAGGTGCGAGGACCCGGGTTCAAACCCCAGCACCACATACACAACTAAGTGTTAGAGCAACTAAGGCCATGTGAAAAACTAAATAAAAGTTGTTTCTCCCTTTCTCTGTCTCTCTCTTTAAAAAAAAGAAATTTGTGTTACTATCACTTATCTACAAGTTAATATTTATCCCTATAGAGGAATAGATAATATAAGTTAATACAAAGTCAAAGGCATGCACTCATATACAATCAGATAATCCCTGGAAGGCCTGCTAGGAAATGCCAAGAATTTGGTGTCACCATGTGATGGTGTCATTGCATCCAGCAATTGATCTCCATTTTCACACCATGGATAACTTTTCCTTATAAAAGCTAGACTAGGGGTTGGGGATTTAGCTCAGTGGCAGAGCGCTTGCCTAGCATGAGCAAGGCCCCGAGTTCAGTCCTCAAACCTAAAAAAAAAAAAATAATGAAAATGAATGCTAGACTAAACTTAGTTATGAGGAAAACAAGTTTCAATTTTACATATCTGAGACTTGTGAAGTATTAGTAAAAAGTTTAAACATGCCATACAACAAAAAAATGGAAACAGTTGTATGGTAAGCTGGGAATCCCAGAGAAGACAGAAGGCAAAGAAGTGTGACATCATTCAACTGAGGGTAACTGACAGTCTCAAATCATTCAACAAGTTATGTGATATTTATCCCTCACTTACTGCGAACAGAAGCATCCTCTCCCTCATAAAAAAAAAAAATCTTCCCTGTTTTCCTGAGTAGATTAATCAGCATCATCAAAGCAATAACAATAATAATGATAGCTAATATCTGAGTGCCATTTTCTGCCAAGCACTGTCCTCAAGGCTTTGCAGATATTTTCTCATTTACTTCTTCCAACAAAGTAACAAAACCATCATCCTCATTTTGCAAGTGAGAAAAGAGGCCCCAAGTAGTCACACAACTTATTCAGGCTCACCAACTTGAAGGTAAAAACAGAATATGGACAGGGGCATTCTTGACACCAGTTACCAGCAAGCAACTCACCACAGCTCCTGTTGGTAGAGGAGCTTAATTGGAACTGCAACATGTACCTTCTTCCAACTCCTAATGAATTAGAATCTACCCCTCACCCTGTGGGACCCTTTAAACCTGGGAGAAGTAATGTCCTGTTAATGTTAGGCAGAAGCCAGAGATTATAACAAATTTGAGAGCACTGGTTTCCCAAAGGTTAAGCAGAACTTCCAAAGGTACAGTGGCAGTCCTGCCACACTCAGTGCCTGTGTTAGGAGTAAACTTGAAGAAGGCCTTGAATACTTGGTTGCTTAAGGAGATACATAGAAGTTGAAGGCAGGACCATCCTCTGCAGGGGTGAATTAGGAGATGTCCTTCCTACCCCCATCCATGAGTCAAAGTTACAATTCCCACTCCTTTTTTGGTACTGTTTTGGGTAATTTCCAAAACCTTTCTCTAAAGAAAATCACATCTGTTCAGAGTATTTTCTACATGGGAAAGATATATGTAGCAGTACTTAGAAAGGGAATTACATCCAATTTCTAATCGGTTCTGGAGTTCCTCTTATGAGTTCTTAGGTAAAGACAACCATGGATGACAGATGACTCTTAAATATCAGAAAAGAAAAAGTAGTTTTACCTGTAAAACGGCAGTTTTTCTGTCTGCTGTACAGTGTGAGGGTAAGGGAGTAACCCTCTTCCTCTCTGGACAACTGCTTTCCAGGACTGCCATGGTAAACTAGGGTTTAAGATTCAGAGGGAGGGGACTGGAGCGGTAGCTAGGTGGATATGGCACTTTCCGGGCATGCTCAAGGATGCTGCTTCAAACCCCAGCACCACATATACAACGAAGTATCAGAGCAATGAAAGTCACATGAAAAACTAAAATAAAATTGAATTGATTTTCTCTTTCTCTCCATCTCACTGTCCCTCTCTCTTTAAAAAAAAAAAAAAAGATTCAGAGGTGGGGCAGCTCCCAGAGAATGATAAGGTCCAGGGCATGGCGAGGAAGTGGATGACTATAGTGAAATAAAGCTTTGAGGTGTTGAATAGGTTGTCCCATGCACACTGAAGGCACCCAGAATGATGACATATCTTAGAATAAAACAGATTATGAGTCTTAACTAGATGAGGAAAAATGACATGATACGAAAGACAGCAAAAAAGATGATTAAGGTAAGGTCAAGTAGAATGATCTGAACTCAAAAAAGGAAAGGTTTTGGAGCTAGTTAGCAATAGGCTTTGGGACCCAGAGGGCAGGGCTTGGATCTCATGGACTGGATGCATATAGAACTGATAATGCTTCATTATCTCCATCCAGCAACTAATGTTGGTACCTTATTCATACATTCATTAATGACCCTAACTCAGAGAGACAGTTGTTATGTTTCATGGAAAACATTTGCCCTTTCAGTTCTTTCACTCTGAGTGAGGTAACAAAGAAAGGTTACTTCATACTATTGCATCTGTAAATCAATTTGAAATTACCTTTATTACATAATAGGCCTGTGTTTTCTCCTCTTCTCCCTCAGGAGGCAGCATAACAATCGTAAGAATTTCATATCTATTCTTCAGCTTATCAATTTTACTTAACCGCTCATGAAACTCGGCACTAATATGAAGAGAAAAAAAAAATGAAAGGACTATCATGAGTTGTTTCTGAAGACATTTGGATTTATGTTACTATTGAACTCAAGCGGGTTAAATGTGTTCTCACTTTTGAATTTATAATTCTGTGTGAAAGGTCTCAGTGTTTACCTAACAAGTTACCACGCCATGATTTCATGTATGTGACAGAAGACATGAGATTCCTGTGGCAGAAGCAAAGGACTGTTTATCACTCATGGACACCAAGTACTATGTATGAGCTTCCTGTTTGCATGGGTTCCCCTTGCTCCTCCCTCTTCCCCTGTCCCACAGTGGGCAGGAGCTGTTCAGGTGCAAGCTACACAAACACAGTAGGTAGGCTGTATCACAGCTGAGGAACCCCAAGTTTGGGAAACTCAAACATCTTCTAATGGGAAATAAACAAATACACCTAACTTTTGCTTCAGAGTGAGATACTATCTCTAGCTTCTGAGGCTGTGTGCATGCAGAAATATGAGAAGCTCATGGAGAATTGTCTCCTAACATTCAGATTCAGATTCTTAAATTGTTAGTTGCTTTTTCCATTTATTGCAATAAATTTATACTTCATTAACTAATTTTCAGAAGTTATTTTATAATATTAGCAGAGCTAATATACTCAAGGGCAATATGGAGGGTGAGTCATTTACCTGCAACAATCCAACAAAATTAAGACACAAACCATGGTGAAAAGAAATTTTCAACCTACCAGTTTTCCTACCCTAAGAGAAAACTGATGTCAAAATATATTTAGTGGGCTGGAAGAGTGACTCAGTGGTTACAGTGCTTGCCTGGCATGTGCGAGTATGGGAGTTCAAACCCCAGCACCCACATACACAGATAAGTGTCTGAGCAATGAAAGCCATGTGAAAAACTCAATAAAAATTTGTTCTCTCTCTCCCTCACACTGTCCCTCTCTCTCTAAAAAAAAAAAAAAGAATATATATATATATATATATATATATATATATCTAGTGTCATAAGTTAAAGCTTTTCTTATTTTTAATTGTCATCATTGTTTTATCGGGGGAAAAACATACTTATCCTTCATGTTATAAATGGTTTGATAAATGGGTTCAGTGGCACACGCCTGTAATCCCAACAACCTGGGAGGCTTAGGCAGAAGGATCACAAGTTCAAAGCCAGCCTCAGCAACTTATCAAGGCCCTGAGTAACTTAGCAAGACCCTGTCTCAAAAAAAAATAAAATAAAAAGAGTTGGGATATGGCTCAGCAGCTAAGCATCACTGGGTTCAATCCTCAGTATAAAATAAATAAATAAATAAATTTAAAAATTTTTTAAAAATAGCTTACTAGCCTTCAAGCTTAAGATGGCATATTGAGCAGAAGTATATCTGTCCTCCTTTCTGAGATGAAAAGACTTTTAAGCCATAGTAGCTTTAGGAACAAGAAAGACATAAATATTTTTACAAATTCATAGAAAAATTAAAAACAAATGGTACAAGAGTGATAGAAAATGATAGATGCACTCAGGAAGATTACTGAGGGAACAAGAGCCATTTTCCAGGAAAGAAGTCTGAAGAAAACCCAAGCTCAAAATTAACAAATAAAAACAGAAAGATTGAACTCCGTATTGATGGGTACTTAATAAAAAGATTAAGAACATCTAGGGCATTCCCCTGAACCCTCCAAAGTATACAGAGATGTTCACAGGAATGGCTTCTGCTCTGATGATAGCTGAAAAATTACCAGAGTTTCTAGCATATACGTTGGTGCTGCAGACACAAGTTAAGAGAACATGAAGTAACTCCAGGCTTTCACAGCAGCGGAACTAAATGAAAAAGGCAGAGATCTACTTAACTACATAGGAAAACCTTAACCAAATAGCTATCCCAATATCTACTGATTATTAATTAAACATTTATTAATAAATATTAACAGAAAACCAAGTATCATCAGACATTTATGAAATGCTAACAGCATGAATTAAAAGAACAAAATGAACAAAGAAAAACAGATCCTGGGAGCAAGAGATAATGCATAGAATAGAACTCTTGAAGTATTCTAATTAGTATTCTCTAAAATATGAGAAGATATTAGCTCCAAAAATACCCATAAAACAACCTGGGCTGTTAGGAAATGAAAGAACCAATGAAAGAACAACAGCTCTTGCAAATGAGTTCTCCTTTTCAATAAATAGCATTGAAAAACAAAGATTCAATGAGTAAGGTGGACAGATGGAGAAAGGTGGAGGAAGCTTGCCAGAGAAGACGGAATCAGGGAGTTAGAAAACAAGAACATTTGAGAAAGTCAATTACAAAGATAGAAAACGAGAGAAAAGTGAAGAAACCTGGAGGACAATATCCATTATGAACCAGGAACAAATGGAGAAACAGACAGAGTGATGGTGAGAAAAAAGGTAAAAGTAATAGAAAAAATAATCCCCTGACCCAAAGAAAGATGTGAATAAAATAATTGAAAGAATTCTCCAAGGGCCAAGCAAGAGAACTTAAAACACCCAGACATATGAAACACCAAAAATAAAGAGACTGTCCCAGAACTTTCAAAGAACACAATCAACAAAAACTTGGTTCCCTATGATGTAAATTGAATTAGCCTGGAATCAGACCTCTCATAAAAACACAGTAAACTAAATATAATCAGTGTTTTCAACAATACATAAAAGATGAGGCAAGAAAAATAGAAATAAAAGGTACTAAGTCTTTTGAGGGAAGGGAAAAACACTTTTGAAATTAAAATATTCAACAAAATAACTATAATTTTTACCTTTCTGTTAAAAAAGGGAAATGAAATTCATTAAACCAATGAAAGACAGGAGAGACTAAGATTGAATGCATGATACTTTCTTAATGTTTCCGGAAAAGTCACACAGATATAGATAGATGTAGATATAGATATTATATGAATCAGCAAATCCTCTCCTAGGTATTTAGCCAGGAAAAAAAAGTACATGTCCATGCCAATAATACCTATCTTCATAGCAGCTTTGTTGATAACAGCTAAAAACTGGATCAACATGAATGTCCATTTCTCATCAGATATATGCATAAACAATTTGGAATAAACACATATAATGAAACGTTACTATTGAGAAAATAAAAACCCAGAGTTCGCAAACCATCCTAACTGCCACCTGTTTTGTACAGTCCACAAGCAAAGAAGGGCTTTTATATTTTTAAATAGTTGAAAAAACACAAAAAAAGAATTAAATTTCATGAAAACAAAGTTCATTGTTCATAGCCATGCTCATTTACTTACATATTTTCTCTGGCTGCTTCTACTCCACAATGGCAGAGTTGAGTTACTGAAACAAAGACCACATGGCCTGCAAAGTACCATAACATTTACCATCTAACCTTACAGAAAAGTGTTCTAACATCTGATGAAATGGAATGAATTAGTGATTACACACAGTATGGACGAGTCTCAAAATAATTATGTTGAATGAAAAAAAGCCAGAAAAGACTATTTACTGATAAATTCCATGCATGTAAAACTCCTGAAAATGCAATCTAAAATATGTATGAAGACACAACCACTTCAATGTTTATAGCTGCACAACTCACAATAGTTAAATTATGGAGTCAACCCAGATACCCATCCGTAGATGGATGGATACCCACCACTAGATGAATGGCAGCTATGTATGTATGCACATGTACATACACATACATATACATAGCCCCCACACACAATGGAATGCAATTCAGCTATTAAAAAGAATGAAATTATGGCATTTGCTGGTAAATGGATGGAAATGGAGAATAACATGCTAAGTGAAGTTAGCCAAACTCAGAAACTCCAAAATCAAATATTTTCTGTTATATGAGGAAGCTAGAGTACATTCATGGAAAGCAGTAGGGAGGATAAGATAATAGAAAGAACCAATCAAATATAAATTAATAGATGAGCAAAAGGAAGTAAAGCAAAGTAGAGAAAGAGAAAGGGAGAGTGGAGAAGGATGGGAGGGTAAAGGAGAAGGGAATGAGGGGGATGGATCAAGATGAACCCAACTACCCAACTACTATATATAGCTGTAATGCTCTAATAAAAAAACAGAGAAAGAAAAAAGTTAGATAAAATATAATATGTATAAAAAGAAATCTTGGAAGGCCACATGGCAAGGGACAGGAGGGAGGATTTACAATGGGGCAAAAGCAAATGTGAAAGTCATGATGTGCTATGTTAATTGTGGCAATGCCTTCTCATGTATATGTTTATATTGTACAGTTTGAATACAAACTATTTATTGTAGCTCAATTATACCTCAATAATGTCATTTCCATAAGATAAAACTTCAATTAAGGCAATGAAAGACAGGAAAACAAAAAAAAGCAAACATGATCACATCAAATTTCATGGGATGCAGCTAAAGTAATACTTAAGAGGGAAATTTTTAACTTCAGTGCTGAAAATTAATGAACCGCACAACTATCTCAAGAAATTAGAAAGAGAAAATTTTAAAACCCACAAAAAAGGATAAAATAATAAAGATGAAGGGCTGGAGTAGTGGCTCAGCGGTAGACGACTTGCATGGCATGCATGAGGACCAGGTTCAAACCCCAAAACCATACACACACTAAGTGCTGAATAAAAGCAGATGAAAAAATAAATAAAATCGAGTTTTTCTTTCTTTCACTCATGTGGCCCCGCACTCACTCTTACTCTCTCTTAAAAAAAAGGTAAAGTGAGATCAGAAATTAAATAAAAATGCATAATCAATAAGATCAATAAGAACTGATTCTTTTTAAATACTGATTAAACTGATGGACTTTTGTTAAGACTTATCCCATCTAAAAAAGGAAGACACAAATAACCAATATCAAGGGGTCATCTCTATACCTACTACAACTATTAAGTAACAAAATGATATTAGAGATAACTTTATGGCAATAATTTAAAATTTTGGATGAGGTAGAAAAAAATTTCTCAGGAAAAAAACAGTTTTCTAAATTGAATCACACAGAAATACAAAAATCCTATTGTTCTAAAACCAATAAATAAATTCAACCAATGATTGAAGATCTTCCCCCATAAGAAACTCTAGACCCCCTGTGGATTTACCAATGAGGTCTTTGAAAATTCCAGAAATATATAATTTTACTTTTTTACAAACTTACCCAGAATGTAAAAGAATAAAAAACACGTAAGTCATGTTATGACGACAGACACAACCCTAACAACTGAATAACCTAACAAAGTCTGTAGAATAAGGAGAATTGCAGGCCATTTATATGCGTGAACACAGATGCAAAATTGCATTAAAATGTTATCAAACAAAATCCAGGCATATGCAAAAAATAATACTGGGCAGACAAACTGAGTTTATTCCAGGAGTGCAAGGTTGGTGTAACTTTGAAAAACTGATCAATATAATTGATTACATCAACAGACTGAAGGAGCTAGATCGTGCCAATGAATACAGAAAAAAAACTATAATAAAATCCAGAGCCATTCCCAATTTTAAAAATTAAAACATCTTAGCAAAGAATAAAAACAGATGGGAGCTCCTTAAACAAACAGGGCTGAGGAAGTAGCTTGGTGGTAAAACATCTGCCTAGTGTGCCCAAGGTTCAGTCTGCAGCACCAAAAAATAAAAAATATGTAAATATATAAATAAATAAATAAATTTTAAAATTAAAAGTCCACAGTAAGCCTTATACTTAAGGTAAAACAACAAAAGCTTTCCCTTTGAGATCAGGAACAAGATAAAGGAACATGTAATCATTATTCAGCACTGAACCTCCTAGCAAGTATAGAAAAGAAAAAAAATTATAGAAATTGGAAAGAAACAAAAGTGTCATTACTCAAAAAATGACATGAATAAAATACCTATAAATTTAGAATCTGCAGATGAATTGTTAGAATCAACTAGAGTTTTTGTGAGGTTGTTGAATACTTAACAAACAGAAATTATAAAATACATATCAGCCAAAAAAAATTAACAAAATGCTTCAAAAGAAGATAATAGCTGGGGATATAGCTCAGTGGTAGAGCACTTTCCAGGCATGAAAAGGATCTGGATTCAATCCCCAATACTGCAAAAACAAATAAATAAATAAACACAATAAATCCTTTTTTTAAAAAAGAAGATAACATTGACAGCAACATAAAAAGTAACATGTGGTAAGGAATAATTTTATAAAAGATATGCAAAAGTTCTACAGGAAAATTGTTTTGATAAATGCAGTTATATAAAAGGAAAAATCCATTATTGGACCCTTACCACAGTCATACACAAAATAAATTCCAAGTGGATTAGTGATCTTAATTGTAAAAGCAAGAATCTAAAGAGTGAAGAATTAGTCAAAGGAAGGAGAGAGGAAACAGCCTAGACTTAGGCTACAATGTAGCCTGTATCTCATATTAAAAGCCTTTTCAAGTAAATAAGAAAAATGTGGACATCAGGGTGGTGAAGGAAGCCGGCAGTTCTGACTTCATCTTACATTCATTTTCAAAATTCTTTAGCAGTATTTTAAAACTGATGATTACCTTATGTTTTGCCGTTCTTGATCAACATATCTTGTTTGTGAGACAAGCATTGCTTTATGAACCTTAATTTCTTCAGTTCTCTCTTCCATAGCTGTACATAACTGCTGCTTCCTTTTTTCCAGGGAAAGAACTTCTTCTGCTTTACTGTGAAGCATTTCTCGAGTACGCTTAACCTCAAGTTTTAAAAGATTGTCCTCTATCATCAAATCCTAACAAATAAATATTAAAATATTTATTTTTATGTCAAAACCAAAATATCTTTCTCTCTATTGCTCTAAAAGTCAAACTTGAGAATATGCCTCTTTCTGATTTGACCATTGACTAAGATGTTAACTAGGGTTAAATTTAAATTGCTAACAGTCATGATTCCAGCTTTTCTTTAAGGTAGGGGATGTGGCTATTCTAAATCATTTTTTTATAATTCAATTTTAAACTGTAGCTTTACTAAAGAACAAAAGGAAGAAGTTGTTCCTGAAATTAAAACTTCAAATATCCAGAAAACACATAACATCCTACGGATAAACATTTTTAAACTCTAAACTAAATCTAACAATATAATATGAAAATACATTTATATTTTAAAACAATTCAGTTATAGAGGACTGACATAAGAATAAACAAATTGATCAATTTTCAGAAAATAAAGCATAGAAACAAAAACTCCAGAATATAAGATTTTGTATTTTTTACAGTTGGAGGAAAAACCAGATTCCTACTAGAACTCACATGTACAAAATTATATTCCAGATAAATGAAAAACTTAACGCTAGAGATGAGATCAATGCAGAAATAACAAACTTTTTTTGTGATTTTTGGTGTGATTAAGAACCTCTAGGCATAAAAATTATAAAGAGGAAAGAAACCCCACTAGTTTGAAGTTTAAAAAAAGAAATCTGGGGCTGGAACGGTGGCTCAGCGATTTCAGCGCTTGCCTGGCAAGCATGAGGACCTGGGTTCAAACCCCAGCACCACATACACAACTAAGTGTTGGAGCAACAAAGGCCATGTGAAAAACTAAATAAAGTTGTTTCTCTCTTTCTCTGTCTCTCTCACTGTCCCTCTCTCTTTAAAAAAATAAAATAAAAATAAAAATAAAAAGAGATCTGATGCCCAAAACACTGTATAAAAACTTAAAAGCAAGTAATGAAAATATAAAAACAACAGATAATATTTTTACATATGAAAATATTTTACAAAAAAAATAAAAATAGGGGCTGGAGTGGTGGCTCGGTGGTTATGGTGCTTGCCCAGCATGCTCCAGTACGCAAGTTCAAACCTCAGCACCGCCCACATACACAATGAAGTCTTGAAAAACTAAATAAAATTGATTATCTCGTTCTCTCTTTCTCCCCCTCCCCTTTCTCTCTCTCTCTGTCTCTGTCCCTCTCTCTTTAAAAAATAAAAAATAAAAATATAAACCTGCCAGTAGAAAAATGGACCAAAGGCATAAGTTAGATATCCAAAGACAGAGATTATGGAACATAATGGTAAAAGGTTTTTAAACATTTTATTTAACATAAATGTTTTAAATTTTATCTTTAAAATAAATGTCACCAATTTAAACATGTAGAAGAAAAAAAGGAAATACCATCTTTGTCTATCAAATTGGCAACATTTTTATAAATTAGAATACCCAGTCTCAGTGGTGGTAAATGAAATAAAATATTTATACACTGCTGTTAGGGGAGTATGAAGCCTCTAGAGGGCAATTTGGCTTAAAAATAGTTTTAAGACACTAAAAATGTTTTCTCTCTCTCTCTCTCTCTCTCTCTCTCTCTTTAAAAACAGAGGGACAGTGAGAGGGAGAGGGAGAGAAACAGAGAATCAATTTTATTTAGTTTTTCATGTGGCTTTCGTTGCTTAGACACTTCGTTGTGTACACGGTGCTGGAGTAGAACCTGCATCCCTGGGCATGCGAGGCAAGTGCTGGAACTGCTGAGCCACTGCTCCAGCCCCTCTTTTTTTTTTTTCCTTGAGTCATAATTACAGTTAGGAATTTATCCCAAGAAACTAACTGAAAAACTGTACAATGATATACATGCACTTTTCACTATAATACTATGCATAATAGCCAAACATTGGAAACAAACATATCCCCAAAATAGAAGATACTTAATAAGTTCTAGTAACTCACACAATGTACTTGTAGAAGTCTTCAAGAGTTGCTTTTTTTTTTAGAGGACAGTGAGAGAGAGAGAGAGAGAGAGAGAGACAGAGAGAATCAATTTTTTATTGAGTTTTTCACATGGCTTTTGTTGCTCCGACACTTAGTTGTGTACGTGGTGCTGGGGTACGAAACCGTGTACTTGTGCATGCCGGGCAAGCACCATAACTGAGCTACCGCTCCAGCCTCAAGAGTTGCTTTTTAAGGAGTTTTAGCACACTTATATACTATATGAAAATTGTTAAATACAAAATAAGAAGCCAATATTCCTTAAAAGCCTGAAAGGAAGTAATAGACTTTAACACTTTTTTGGGTGCAGTGATCATAACATTTTTTCTTCATTATTTTCTGTATTTTTAAAATTTTTCTACAATTAACATAAAAACATATGGCTTTTAAAACTGTCTATTCATGCAATTTTATTGTACCTGTTTTAGAGCTTTGGCTTTAATGAGTTCTTTCTCCGATCTGTCAATGAAAAGGTTTAGTTCATCTATTTTACTCACAAGGGACTGTTTTTCGTCACAATTTTTACCATTTGACTTCTTGATGAAGTAAAGATCATTCTGTAAAAAGGGAAAAAGGTATACAAAAGTATGTTTTAAATAACCGTATTAAGCACATATCATAATGAAAATATCAAATCATATATTCTAAAATATTTATAATCAGGTATTTTAATTTATCCCATGCTATGTTTCTTATATAATACACACAGATAGTCACATAGAACCATTTTCATTTTTATCAACAATTGATGCTTTGGGATTTGTCTGAGTTCAATAATTCTGGGAAATGTTATGAATGGTTCCAGTTCAACCCAAATTATGAAGAGCTCACCATTTCTGAGGAGAAGGGAGCATGCACAAGGTTCACTAATACCCCTTCTATTCTGGAATTCATTATTTGATCCTATCCAAGTCCCAGAGTAAAAACACTAATGGTCTGAGAAGGCACGGTGTCGAGGTTCAAGCTCTGGAAACAGATGACCTCTGTTACCTATCAGCCATCTGACCCTGGTGGGCAAGCTACTCCTCCTCAGTTACCTCACCTCTAAAATGGAAATGAGAACAATTCCTACCACCTTGGGTTGTTGCAAGATTAAAGCAATTCCTGTCAAAGAGTATTACGACAGTACCTGACATATGAGAACTGTGATGTAAAGGTCGCTGTTATTATTACAAATATAATTACATGTTGCTAGAGAGAAAAATATTCAATAAGATCTAGTTTCATCAGATATGGGGCTGGAGTAGTGGCTCAGTGGTTGGAGCACTTGCCTGACCTACACAAGGACCCAGATTCAAACCCCAGCACCATATACACAACTAAGTGTTGGAGAAACAAAAACCAGATAAAAAAAATAAAATAAAATTGATTCTCTCTCACTCTCTCATCTCTCTTAAAAAAAGATTAACTTTATCAAATGCATAAGTGGTTCATGCACCCAGATGCCAGTTCTCTAATTTTATATCAGCTTGCTTCCCTCTTCCCACTTAGAACCCAGAATAAGTTTGTGCTGTAGTCCCCTCTTGGTTCTTTAATCATAACTTTCAAGTTCCCACATATCCCCCCCTCCACAGGCATAAGCCTTGAAGTTGCTGATGCTCACTCTTTCTCTTTCTCTCCCTTCCTCCCTCTCCCCTTCTCTGTCATTCTCATTGCCTGTATTTCTCTGAAGTATCAGAGCCTAAGATTGCAGCAAGATATTAAGAAGAGACAACTGTTTTTAACATAAATACATGATTTCATAAAATTAAATTTAGAATGAAAGAATTCAGCTTTAATGTGATTTTTCCACCTAAAGAAATTATTTTTATCATGTAAAATAAGAGAGAGAGTGGCATAGGAGAGGGTACACCTTACAAGCTGATGCTACTGTTAAGAAAAGTGAACTATTAGGTGAACTAGATTTTTTAATTCACTTGCATTTTATTAATTTGTCTTTCTGTTAAAAACAACATTGGGATAGGCATCAACTTTATCCAAATATAGTGCCTCCACCCTGATGTCAGATGTGAACATCTACCCCCACTGTATATTTTGACTTTCTCAGAAGCAAAAACACATAATCCTCCCAACTTTCCATATGATCATCTCAGTTGATGCACAAAAGGCCTTCAATAAATTCCAACACCCATTTATGCTCAAAACTCTGTAGAAGATAGGGATCAAAGAAAGATACTTTAATTTTGTAAGAACCATTTATGACAAACTCATAGCCAACATTACCCTTAATGGAGAAAAACTGAAGCCATTCCCACTGAATTCAGGAACAAGACAAGGCTGTCAACTCTCACCATTCTTATTCAATATAGTCCTTGAAACCCTAGCAAAAGCTATCAGACCAAAGAAATCAAAGGAATTTGAATAGGAAAAGAGGAAGTCAAGCTATCTCTACTTGCTGATGACATGATCCTATACCTAGCAGACCCAAAAAGCTCTATCAGAAGACTTCTAGAGCTTATAAATGAATTTAGCAAAGTGGTTGGTTAAAATATCAATACTTATAAATCAACAGCTTTCCTATACAATTCTGCCAAAGAAGAAATCAGAAAATCTGTCCCATTCACTATAGCCTCAAAAAGAATAAAATATTTTGGCATTAATCTAACAAAGGATATAAAAGACTTCTACAGTGAAAACTATCAAACACTAATAAAGAAATTGAAGAAGACCTGAGCAGATGGAAAAATATTCCATATTCTTGGTTAGGCTGTCAGTATAATTAAAATGGCCATTCTACCAAAAGCCCTGTACAGATTCAATGCAATCCCCATCAAGATACCAATGACATTCTCTATGGATACAGAACAAGCAATTCTAAGATTCACTTGGAAAAACAAGAAACCCAGAATAGCCAAGTATTACTAAGCAAGAAAAATGAAACAGGAGGTATCACAATACCGGACCTGAAATTATACTATAGGGCTTTAGTAACAAAAACAGCATGGTATTGGTATCAAAACAGACATGAAGACCAATGGAACAGAACAGAAGATATTGACAAACCCACAAGTTTTTAACCATCTGATATCTGACAAAAGGAGCAAAAATATAGCATGGAGGAAAGACAGCCTTTTCAACAAATGGTGCTGGATGAACTGGACAGCCATTTGCAGACAACTGAAATTAGATCCTTACCTCTCACCCTGCACAAAAATCAAATAAAATGGATCAAAGAATTAGGAATTAAGCCAGCAACTCTACAAGTGTTGGAGAATCAAAGGTCAGATGAAAAAATAAATAAAGTTGATTTGATTCTATCTCTTCCTCTTTTACTATCTCCCTCTCTCTTAAAAAAAATAAAAGTTAAAATAGTCATAGAGTACTGACATCCAAAACCAATGTCCTTTGATACCAGAGCATGTGTTCTTTTCTAGATAACCAAGGTAACAATTTTTAAAGAACATTTCAATAAACTACAAACTACTCCAACCAAAATTTTTGGTTTTTAAAATTTTTTTGTGAGAAAGAGAAATTTATTAAGAACCATCTCTGTTGTCCCAGAAACAGAGTTTAGGACATGGGGAAGTGTCCCAGGACAAAGAGTCACTGATGTTTCTTGCAGATGGGAACCACCAGCCCTGGTCTCTGGGTGGCTACAGAAGCACTCCTGGCTGGAAACCGTGCACAGAAGCCTGAGTCAGTTTGCACACTTTGCTGTTTGAGTCCATGCCCGACAGGTTCCCATGCTATGATGTGAGGATCCATGGAGCTCAGGGGCCTCTGGCTGTCCATTTATTTTGTATCTTAGTTTTCCATTCTCATTGGAGTCATTTTTCACACATATTTCTGCCCTCCTTTCACTGGAGTCACTTTGTCTTTGAATCCAGTGCCTATCTTTTGGGTGAGCACACAGAAACATGGCATGCAGCAACATCGTTGCTGAATATAAGTAGCAAAACTCCTAGTCTCCCCCTTCCAGTCCTTGCTGCTGTCATGGTGTGGGCTGCGGATCTGCCATGGGGTTGTCCTCTGGAGAGAGAGTTTTATTCTGGGAAGACTTGCTGTTGCTGGGAAGACTGATGATCATCCAGAAGCTGGGTGTGAGTGACAAAAGGACATGCTGGAGGCTATGCTGGGAGTGGGGTCCTTGTGTGCAGGCAGCAGAGAGGAATGACAGACAAGTTGGCTCTTCTGTCACCCTTATACCCTGAATGCTTGGCCTCCTCAGGAAGCTGATGGTCACTGGGAAAGAAGGGGACGATACAAAGGACAAGCTCACTGGCACTCCTGTTGGAACTGAGAGGAAAATTGGAAGGAGCTCTGGGGTATGCACAAGGCTGAACCTCTGCACACAAAGACTTCACCTGAAACACGCAGTCTGCCCCCTGGTTTATCTAGTACTGGAGTATCAATACATAGCTATGACCTCATCAAATTTTCTATTTACCAGAGACACCCAGGAATCATATTGGTCATAACCCATGTCGAACATGATTGTCATTATTGCAGGGTCTGGGTGTTTGGGAAGTAGCTCCTAGAAAGATTCAGTGAACATTCTTCACCCTGGCTCAGCTATGGGAGTGACCCATGTTTTGATCTCCTGTGGGCCTCTGCGCAGGGTCCACAGTCAGTATTTAAATGATGAGGCTTTGTGCTTCTGGAAACATGAAAGGGAAAGTGGTACCTTGTGTGTATGACCCGTTCCTTCAACTGCCAAATGGTAGAGCTCTTAAATGGGTGGCACCCTTCAATCATAAAGGATAGAATGACACCCAGGCTCCAGATGTGCTCTGGGGGCCCTCATATTCTTTTTGCAGGAAGCTTTCTGGGGCACAGTATGGGAGAGTGCCTTAAAACCTGTCCAGCTTCTACCCAGCTGTGAACCTGCTGCTCAGACCAAAGTAAATTAGTTTGATGTTTCCTCTGGCATCATCCACCAGGATGTTCTGCGCCTTCAGATAGCTGTCACAATGTCCTTCTCATGGCGGTAGTGCGCAGTACTTGAAATTCGTCTGGACAGTCTCCAAGTCTCCTTTTCCTGCATGTCACTGGGCTCCAGGAGGCAGTGCCAGAGCTGTCCCCCACCTGCATGCTCCATCACAAGGGAGATATTTTCAAAGGTTTAATAACTTGAAACAGATAGATCACATGTGGGTGTTCCTTGGTGTTCATCAAATCTAGTTCAGATATGACAGGGAAGTCCAGCTCTACCTTTGGCAGGACTTTCACAGCCACCTCTATCCCAGTGAGGAGATGGAAGGCTGGTTCACCTAGACAAAGCCACCCTGTCCAATGTCCCTCAGGACCTGATAATGGTTTGTGAAGGTGGCCTCACAGTAGGAGTTGGGCTCCTGCAGGACAACACTAGTCTGATGACTCTCGCTACACATCCTAAGCAGTAATACCAACTACAGATGGTAGCTTAAGGTAAAAAAAAAAAAAAGGAAAACTCAAAAAAGAAAACCAATATCAAAAGATCAAAATCATAACCACCAGACCACCAAATGAGCTAACTATGTGTGAGTCCCAGGTCACCACCAAGAACTTCCTGTACTTATGGACAAAAACCCAGCTGCAACCAGACTCATATATAGATGGCATTTGAAATTCCCTTGCAATGACTCCTTGTGAGGTCGAAGCAAGAGATGACCCAGTCATGCTTCGGGATAATCCACAGTGCTCATCTTACTTTTTGGCCTCCAGGACCTTTTCCACTTTCATAATAACAATAAGAAAGGACTCCAGAAGCTTTTGCTTTGGTGTGCTATGGAGACAGTTATTTACTTGTTTAGAAATTAAAATTTGTAGGCTATTTAAATCATTTTTTCATTTCAAATGTGAAAAACAAATAATTTTGGGTTTTTTTTTAATTTTGGGGTTTTAAAGACCTCATCATATCTTCACTCAAAGCATTCAATTCATTCTTAAACTCAGAATGATTCATTTCAGAAGGATGGTGGCACTTCACTCACATCATGATACTATAACAAAATGTTCTTTTCCTGAAGACACTGTAAAGCATTGTATTAACCCCTATGGGATTGAGGGAAGGAGTATTCATAATAATTTCCCCAAAAGGTTCCCATCAGACATCTCATTAGAAACCCTAGCAGTGAGTGGATATCTTGAAAGTAATAAAGGATAAAATATAAAAGCCAAGTGTTTTATTCAGTTTTTTCACTGCTGTGACTGAACAATTTTAGGAGGGAAAGGTTTATTTAGGGGCTCACAGTTTTTGGAGGTCTTAGTTCATGGAAGGCTGGTTCCATTCCCCAGGGCTTGAGGTGAGGCTGAACATCATGGCTCCAAGGATCAGAGACTCAAGGCATCCCAAGCAGAGAAAACTGTGCCAGATACGGAATGACCCCCAATCACCCATCTCCTCCAGCCACACCTTACCCACCTACAGTTGCCAGGAAATTAACTCACTGATGGAGTTAAGGCTTTCATAACCCAATCATTTCACCTCAACCTTCCAGAATTGTCACACGTGAACTTTTGGGGGACACCTCACATTCAAACAATAACACCAAGAATCCTATAGCCAGCAAAAATGTTTCACCCCTGGGTGGGTGTGAAATGGAGAAGTTCCCAGATGTCTTATCCGTCCCTTCATACTGCTATAACAAAACACCTTAAACCGGGTAATTTACTAACAACAGAAACTGACTTCTTGCTGTGTCCTCACATGATAGAAGGGGCAGAGGACTGAAGGATTGAAGTCATTTTTCTCTTTTTTTTTTTCTTTACATACTGGTAATTGAACCCAGGACACTGCACTTGTTAGGCAATTGCTCTACCACTGAAGTACATCCCCAACCCTTTTTATTTTGAGACAGAACCTCACTAAGTTGCTTAGTTTGGGCTTGAATGTGTGATCCTTCTGCTCCAGTGTCCCAAGTAGATAGGATTACAGCCATTATAGTTTAGATACGAATGAGGTATCCCCTAGAAGCTCCTGTTAATGCAGGAATGTTCAGAGGCAAAATGGATAGATTGTGATAGCTGTGACCTAATCAATCCACCCTAGTTGGAATGGACTGGATTTTTAGAATTTGTAATTTGGCCAGGAAAATGCATGTAAAGCTAGGGCTAAGGAAGGTGTGCTTGTTGACAGATTACAGCCCCTAAAGAGGTACTAAGTACTTTCCACAGATACAACAGGAAAAATGCCTTGAAGGCACTCAGGAATTTGTAAGACCACACATAATACAGGTTCCTGGGTACAGAAGAGAACATTCCTTTGAGATCACGGGTCAACATGATTCTTAGTGAATACGTTTTGTCCTTTGCCATAATCCCACCCTTGCACAGGGGGACCTAAAAAATTGTTTCACCATGCTGAGCTGCACAGGCACTCAAAGCCCACTTCATCCTTGATTTGAGGGGCCCAGGTTTTGTGTGAGCTAGCAGAACCTGGCATCATCCCTGTGGTGCTGGTTCTGCAGAAATTTAATTTTTTTTTAAGTAACATCTTTGTTTTCATCTTTTGCAATCCTCAAGGAATTCAAGGCAATTCTACTAATAACCAGTAAAGGACACTCATCACTAGTATCCCAGCCACAAATAACATTTAAATTCTGCAAAGTTCTTACCTGGTGCAGGTCCACACTCCTACTCTCTCTTAATCTCCAATTAAACTTTAGCACGTTTTTATACCACAATAAACACAAAAAAACTCCTAACAATGAAGAACATTCTCATCTTACTCACTGAATGGAGTCAGTTGAAATATTATAATAAGTAATTAGTGGAATAACAACAATCGACTCAAAAGAGCTGCTTCTTTCAGACAGCATTTCAAGATAATGGGCAATCAAGTTATTTAATATGGCAAAAAATCTTGGACATTTTCAATGTTCTAAAAAAAGTACTCTTTAAGAGTATTTCTAAATCAAATAGACCAAGGATCAAATGTAAGCTCTCTAGGTACCAACTGTGTAATCTTGGATAAGTTACTTAATTTATAAAATAGGAAAAAGTATCTTCCTCACAAGGCCTAAGAACTAAGTGAAATGAAATACTAGAAGCATGTAATACAATATTTACCATATAATAAATGCTCATTCCATGGGAACATTACATTCTAATAGTATTAAAATATGAACCTCTGTTTATACATTTGGGTAATTCAGCAATCCACTCGTTAGTCTTGGAAACCTATTGACTTAAAACTAAATGACTATTAACTAGGATACCAGAAACATAACAAATCTTTTGGCTAAGTTACATGAAGCTTCTTGATTTGTGTCTCCAAAAGGGCAAGTGTAGCCTTTTTCTCTTCCACCGACTTTTTAAGTTCAACAGTTTTTGCTTCCAGGGCTTGTTTTTCTTCTGAATTAATCTCTCCTTTTAACCGTGACATTCTCCTTTCCACTTGTTGAATGTAAAAATCCTAGCATAGTTTTTAAAAAGAAGTTAGTGAAGAAACAAATAATTAAAATATAAAAACACAGTGTATACTTTCTTATGAGTTTGGCCGGGGTGTCATCACTTAATAAAGTCACTCTAGTCCATTAGTCTTTCTCTAAGCGGCACAACAACAAACTATTCTTCAACAATCAGGGTGCATGACAATGACGTGAAAGTAATCTAAAAATATAACCAAGTCAGGGGGTGTTGTTCATACTCCACTAACAGAGCCTTAGTAAAACTATTGAATTTACATAGCTATGCATCTTTGAGGGTGCATAAATGATACTCATAAATGGCTACGAAAGGCTCAAATATAATAAAGTTCTAATTAATTATTTTTAAAATTATGATTAGGCAGCTGTAATTTTGAGAAACTAAGAAAATATTAAATGAGGAAATTAAGACATAGAAAGGGAAACTATTAAGAAATGAATATAAATAAGATGTTGATGTTTTTTAAAAGTAGAGAAAATGAAAAATACTTTCACCCTATTGACCTGGGGGTAGAGATGAAGTGTCTATGCTTGTACAAATAAGAATCAACATAGTTTTTGTAGCTTTCAAATATCCCATGACTTGTTTTACTCTGGGTCCAGCTATCCCAGCTTCCTTTAAAACATGGCTCGCCCTCCCTACAGCTGTCTCTTGTATTGCCTCTTGATATTAGCAAGAGAAAAATAGTAGCTTATATAGTTTCCTTAACCTACTACAGACCTAATACAATATGCCACCTTCAGCATCTGTCTATCCTTCTAAAAGTGTTTCAAAATGGTTTTTTTCTTAGCATACTAAGGTACTCTTGACCATCACAACTTTAACAAATCAACATAGAACATAGTCACAAAAGTAACATCTACCTGACTGTACATAATTTCTTGCTGCTTCAAGGTTTCAAAATCCAGTTTATGTAATCGATGGTTAAGATGTTTCAGAGAGGAACGGGTTCCTTCAATTTCTGATATGACAGCTTTTTCTTTCATTGTCTCAGTCTGCAACTCTTGAACTTTCTTAAATAGCACATCTTTCACTATGTTTAATTGAACTTCTATTTCCTGATAAAAAGAATTAGTAGTTAATGAAATGATAATATTATGAAATGTTTTATTTATATGAACACTACAATTTAGGAGCTTAGAAACATACTTGAAACCCTGCTACTAACATTAAGCCCTCCAGAATATAAAGTCCCATCCATGATTTTAACAATTTCCCAACATTTCTTATCATCTATTCTAGACTAGATTAGTAGTTTTCTATTCCTGTATCATGTACCTTGTCCTGTCATCTTAATTCCATCTCACAGGCCCCAAGTCTCAGAACTAGGCCATTCCACTGGTTTCCTCAAAAAATAAAATCCACTGCAGAAACATAGGTTATAAATTCACAAAGTTTATTGGAGTCTTGAGGGAAGAAACAGCATCACCAAACTCCACCTTCTTTTGGGCACTGTCAAGTGATAAGCAGGTAAATGTTTAACCATCAGCTCTCCAATGGAGACGGGTTTCAGAAGAGAATAGGACTTCCGTGGCAGAAGTATTTCCCACTATGGTCAATTTCAAGCTACTAACATGATTCCACTAAATGCAGAGTTGTGGAGTGATACACAGAAGTAGACATTATGCAGTATTTCCAACATACAGATATGAGATGTAAGTAATTTTAAGACATAGCTTATAATGAAAAAATTTGGCAGGGATGAATATTGAGTATTTAGTACTTTTATTTTGAATATGATTTATTTAATCACAAATATAATTTGATTTTAACAGCAGCTATGTTTAGCAGCCAAACTAAAAAATTCCTGGGAATTTAAATACTGGCTTTACAGGCCAGTAGAGGACAGCCCCAGCACAGTATTTGTACTCCCCATCACTCATACATTGTTGGCCTCCCTACTGTGTGCTGCCCTCTAGGAAACAGAAACAAGTCCCCCATTCCCATTTCTCCTCAAGGAAATAAACTTAATCTTGACCTAGAAACTTTACCACCAATATATTCTTGACTCTGATTGATCTACAAAGCCAAGGTAAATTGAAAGTCATCATTTTTAAATGTTGGAATAATTTTCCTCTGTGTTCTTATTACACCCACATAGGCAAATTTCCCTTTGGCAACCAATAAATCTCAGTACAAAATAAAATAAGTCTGGGGTTGGCATGTTTTAATTTTTATAAAGCAAGAAATATCTGATAGTTAATGCATTCTTTTTTTACAAACAGTTTTCATTGGGTTTAAAACTTTCTCATAGATTACCTGGCAGTTTTAAAGTCAGTCTTGATAAATAATACAGTGTACTTCCAACAAAGATAGGGTTAGACTTTTTCCAAACACACAGAAGCCAAAAGCAAGGAAAACCATGAGAATGAAAACAGCCTTGCTAGAACACCATCAGTACACCTGGTGCCAGTTTATTTATCTTCTAATTCAGTTAATTGCTTCAAAAAGAATATTATATTCTCTGTGATCAAAAGGTCTATTTCATATGAATCTTACAGTCTTTGAAAGTTTGTAGTAAGTTCCAATACTTTCCCATCTGATGTGCCATTAAAAAATATGCTGTTAGAGGAGAAAAACAGCTTTAAAAATAATTATGTACTGTGATTTGGACTCAACTACCACTCAAGTCAACACTGCTATTCAGAAATTTTACAGCACTTTGAGAAGCTGGAATCCATCCAATATAAGCGGATCCATATTTCAGATACACCTCATAAAATGTTTTGGAATTTTGCCGCCATCCTCAGTTTTCCCTTCTTCCTCCACCTTTGTTCCCCTCTAAAGGGGTAAAAGCAAGAAGTAATGCGTACTTCATCATGACACCCTTAAAAGTCACTTTAAAGTTTTTGAAGAGGAAATGAAGACCAGCCTTTTCCAGTTCCCCAAAATTTGGTTGTAATGCAACCAACATACCAGAGGTTGGGGTAGAAGATGATGCTGTTTTAATAAAAGTGATATATTTCAGAGTCCTTTAAAAATATAGCAGATGAGGATGAAATACAAATAACAAATGTAGACCATTGTGGACTCTGATCACAAACAAAAAAATAAAATGATAATCAGGTGAAAATCAAATATAAAGCAGATGTAGTTTTCAAGATATATATGGGATATACCAACAAATGAGTGGATGACAGCAGGCACATGGACACAGTAGGTGCTGGAAGGAAAGTGAGTCCATACCAGTCTAGAAGGGCAGCCTTTAAAAGAAGGCTCTGAAGTTGAATACTGTGAAGGATGCAGAGTCTCTCACAACACTCCTTAGTCCTCTGATCCCAAGAGTAGAATTAATTCACTAGATATGTTTGCTGTGATTTTTAAAAAATTAACAGTAAATTTTCATAGGAGTGAAATAAAGAAGAATCAAGCGACTGGCATGTGGGCAATATGGGAGGATAATTCTGGTTTAGGAACAAATGCATATCATATTGCTTCCTTTAAATGGATTTATGATTGTACAATAACTCAACTCTTTAATAAAAAATTTTTAAAAATAAGTAAAACTTTACCTTTACACTTTTTTCTTCCTCCTTCAGCATATCTTCCAAATTGGTAGCTTTCTCTTCCACAGACATGGTTTTCTCAGTTATGTGATTTAAGTTTCTTGTTATAATCTGATTCTGATTTTTAATTTTCTGTAACCTAAATAGGGTTTATGAGGAAAAAACAAAAAACATGCCCCAAAAAGTATTTAATGAAAACAAAAAATAATTTATCCTAAGATTCCTTTATATAGTTTGAAGACTTCCTTTCCAATAAACCTTAATACTATAAATTGTGTATATAATAAACATAAAAATATTGCTCTAGAACCTTTGTGATGAAAGTCAGGAAAAGCTGTTTTAAGTTTAACAGTGTAGTAGCTATAATTTCACAGTTATTTAGCATAACATAACCTTAAGTATTTAGTACTTTCCTAGGGTTAGTAAACGTAAACATATTTAAATAGATTTTTTTCTTACCTTCCTGTTTCATCAAGAATATCCTTCTTTATATTGGCAATATTCTTCCTCAGAGCTTCTAAATCACTGGAAGTTCTACTCACAGTGGCTTTTAAAGAATCCAGCTATTAGTTAAATGATAAAAAAAATATTTATTTACTGTTTCTTACAAATGAATTTCATTTTTGAGATGTTCATTGTGCCCACTTTAAGTTCTAACCTATACCACACCCATTAAAACTTTTTTGTAATTAATATATATTTACATATTTTCTTATTGATTTTCATAACAAATTTGAAATGTTTGTTTTAATATCCAGGTCTTTGATCCATTTTGATTTAATTTTTGTGCAGGGCGAAAGATAAGGATCTAGCTTCAGCTGTCTACATGTGGCTGTCCAGTTTGTCCAGCACCATTTGTTGAACAGGCTTTCTTCCAGAGTATGCTTTTGCCCCCTTCATCAAATATCAGATAGTTAAAGATATGGGGGTTTGTCTCAGGATCTTCTATTCTCTTCCACTGATCCTCGATTCTGTTTTGATACCAATACCATGCTGTTTTTGCTACTACGGCTCTGTAGTAAAATTTCAGATCAGGGATTGAGATACCCCCTATTTCTTCCTTCTATACAGTAGTGTTTTGGCTAGTCTGGGTCTCCTGTTATTCCATATGAACTGGCGAATTGCTTTTTCTATATCTGTGAAGAATACCATAGGTATCTTGATGGGGATTGCGTTGAATCTGTATAGGGCTTTGTAAACCCTGAAATTGTTAAGAATGAGCTATCAGCAGTGACATCTAATTTAGCCAAGAAATTATATTTGTTTAGCATTTTATATAATTATTGTCTAGAGACAGAAAAAAAAACTTTCTTTCTCCATTAAAGATAAAAAGGATAGCACCCTGCAGAAAAAAAATGGTCTATAATATTCCAATTTCTACCTCAAGAGTGGTAACTTCAGATTATACAACCTCAAAACAAATTCTGTGAAGATCCTGTAGTTGTTAACTAAGGGGATTGCTCTCCCTATGGAACAATCTAGTTGACCTGTACACCTGAAGAAGAACATAACAAGGCAGAAGCACTGTCCTCTAACTCTGTTTTAAGGTACTTTATCACCACACTAGCCTACTACCAGACCCAAACAATATTCAGTGAAAAACTGAAGTTAAGCAGGTAGCTGCGGGGGGATGTGAGAGTTAAAATCACACGTACACACGTAGCGATGGAAAAGCACTTCACATTATCACTCAGTGTTCATCTTCATATTTGCCAGTTATCTTGCCATTATGAGTTTCCGTCTAGCTCCTCAGAAAATGGCCCTCCCAGTTGCCTCACTGCTTTGGGGCTCAATAGGAAGACCCTAGAAGTTTCATAAAATAGATGTAGCAAGAAGAACTAGAAGGTAGTTCCTAAACACAAAAAAGGCTCAGTGCCACTTTTACAGTGATCTGTCACAAACACACAAACCAGTCCTTCCGGAGGGCGTACCTCATCCTTCAGCTGGCTTCTGTTGGCTTCATGCTGCTGATATTCCATTCGACATTTTAGAACTTTACGCTCAGAGGCAGAAATTCTTTTCTCGTACTCTGTGTTATTCCCAATCTCACCTTCCAAAAACTTAATCTTTTCTTTAACCAAATTTTCTTTTTCTCTCGTTTCCTGCTTTACCTTTGCTAATGCCTAGGATTGAAACAAGTGTTAAGTATGACAAAACTAGAAGGAACTTATTTTTACTTTTCCATTGTTTTATATTCAGTATTTATTTTACAAAAAAAA
>PVKS010013024.1:0-52043 GCA_004027875.1 Aplodontia rufa | reverse complement strand
CAATTTACTCAGTATCCCAAAGGATCACAGTTCTGTTTTAAAGCTCTAAAGCCCTGGATATAATTATCAAATGGAGATTCTAAATATTCTTTCTAATATGAACCTTAAACAACTTGATATTTTCCTTTAACACACACCAACCTATGATTCCTGACTAAGGAGTTCTAACACTGAAACTTAAATGAAATTAACGGCATCTGTACTCAGGAGTAACTGCTGAACTGCACTAAACTCACTCTACATGTCAGGCTACATCCTATGCATGACACAGATACTATTTCAAGGAATACACACACCACCACCCTGGGGCCGGTATGCACAATTTAAAGAGGAGGAGCATAAAGTATAAAGAATCCTCTTCCTCCTTAGGTTACCCAGCTATGGAATGGTAGAAATGAGTTTCCTTGGGACAGTCCAGTTCTATAGTTCCTGATCCTAACCTCTGAGCCTTCATAGAATTGAGAATTTTCCCCCCAAATTTTATATGTAGGCATTAAGGTATGTGACTTTAAAACTATTAATGAAACATACTCTTAAAAGTTTCAGATTTGGGGGCTGGAGGGGTGGTTCAGCAGTAACAGTGCTTGCCTGGCCTGCGTAAGGACACAGGTTCGAACCCCAACGCACTACCCAGTGAAGTGTCAGAGCAATGAAAACCACATGAAAAACTAAATACAATTGATTCTCTCTCTCTTTCTCTGTCTCACTGTCCCTTTCTCTTTGTTTAAAAAAAGTTTTAAACGTGGGATAGTGGTTTCATTAAGGTCCCATACTATTTTCTAAAAATCTTGCTTTTCAGTAGTGTATGGCATGTCCATATTTAAACTCATTACCATATACTTCCCTTTTTCTCCTTTGATCTCTTTTTATTTTCCATTTCCCTTCACCTCTCAACTTATTTACACAGATTCCTGAAGTTGGTTTTCTCCCAAAAGGTTCACTCCATCTTCCTCTCAAGCCACTGGGTTCTCCTAACCCCCACATGGTGTGCCCACCTCCCTTCCCCCACCTCCTATGTCCTGGCCTCTGATTCCTAGGGGATGACTATTTTCATCCATAACCATTCTAAAATATTAGCTCCAGAGCATCTTACTGTGAATGAATTTACAGTCATTACTGTACTAAAGTTGTCTTTCAAAATCATTTTTAATAATGAGCAAAATAATCATACAGAAGATTTGAAAGACTTTTACTCCAGTGGTTGAATTTTTAAATTTCACCTTGTCACTGTGATTTTAAATTTTATTTGCAAAGTTCAGTTTAATAACTGCCTAGTTATCAAATAGAACATAAGCAAATTGGTCTGCTTTAAAACAAACTTTTTTCTTCGGTGTTGTTTGACAATTAATCCCTGTTCTCACCTTAAATGCGGAAGTCTGAAGCTTTGTGAAAAATTACTGGCTGACACCCAAGTAAACTTTAACACCAATAAAACAAATACTGTACAAATTAAAAGAAGCAAAAGAGAGAACATGGACTGAGGAACAAAGAAATGGAAAGGCAAAAAGGATGCTACCAAAAACAAAACAAAAAAGTTTGAAGAAAATCCCTTTCTTTTCAAATAAGTATAAACATTTATTACCTACTGAACTGTGGGGGGAAACTCAAACATTTATTTAAAAATTTATTTACTCAAGAAGCAAAGTTCTTATTTTCATTTCTAATGAATAAAATTTAAGATATTATCATTAACACAAAAATATATCCATCACCATAATGATTAAATTTGGTTAGGTCAAAAAAAACCATGGTTAGGTCAGAAAAAACCATGGTGTGTGTGTGTGTGTGTGTGTGTGTGTGTGTGTGTGTGTGTGTGTGTTTATGTATATACAAGTGTGATCCCTGCACTGAACCCACATCTGTGTGCTTGCTTTGCATAACCAACATTCCTTGTCTTTCATCTTCTGCTCTGTGGGAGGGAATTTGCAGGGAGGGGGTAAACCTTGTTCATTTTTTTTTTCTTAAAGAAAAGCCTGCAATTAATTTGGAAGAAAACTAAAGATGCTCATTAGAAGTCCTACTGATTCTCACCACTTGTTTGTGGAGGAGTTCAGTTCAGTTCCCTCCCCAGGGACTGATCTAAGCTCAGCTCCTCCAGTACTAACCTGGATATCTCACCTGCCTATCACTAAAGGGCTAAGTGACGTTTCATTACATATCACAGGAGGCTAAACTTAGTGGAAGTTTTAAGTTTTTGCCTTGGAACTACGTGCTCATGCAAGAGTTTTCTGCTGTGGATTGTTGATGCTGCAGGAGTTGACAGACTGATGTGCCTTGAATTCCAACAAGGAGAAGGTAGTATGTTGCTCTTTTTGAATTAAGTGTGAGTATTTCTAAGAGGCTTTTTGTCTTAATGTGTTCCATTTTTATTCTTGATCAATTTGACATGAGTCATTTAAATGCCAGGTAACATTAATTTATATTTACTCCTTTGAAAACTTTGTCTAGTTATTTGCTCATATTGAAATCATTTGAGACCTATCTGTAAACACTATTCAAATTCACTGTCATGCAATGAGAATTAATGTATGTGCATATACATGTATTGAGAAAGGCAGGGGATAAAGTGAAGGTAAATTATGGCAGTAGTATTAGGAATTAACAAAGTGAGAACCTTTATAATAACCAAATTGGGATTTTTCCCTTCCTCTTTTTGTCCCTACATTGGTTTTGACCTCTTCCTGACAATTAGGAAGTATTTATAAGCAAAGATGTGACTCAGGGAAGTAGTGTATATATTTTCACAGGGGACTTGAGAGGATTAAGGCCTTCCAGTGTATCTGATCCATCTGCTTCTTTAAGGCCCACATTTTGGAGGAAGTGCCATGTGATTTCACATAGGGATGTTCATGACCTGAGTTCTTAAAGCTGTATATGAAACAGATTTTAAGGGATCCAGGTCTGATTAAAACAGTTAGCCTGTTCACATCCCCCCAATTTACTGTGGATTATAGCAAGGGAAGCAGGGGTTAAACCAGCAGGTCTTCCTGCTTCCCCAGAGGTTAACCTGGCAGCCTTTTGGCACCCACAGGAGGGCTGACAGGTTGCAGGGTTTGTCTAAGCAGTCTGCCTGAGAGCCAACAAGGAAAACTGAATGCTCTGGATTAGTTCTGGATTATGTTGTCAGAGTGAAGGCTGATGGACAAACTGCAGAGGAATAAATTGCAATCTGTTTGAGGAGAGAGGCAGCAGGCATAGCTTTCATTTTTCAAGAAATGACAAGAAAAATCATTAATAATTTGTAAATTCATGTCCATTAACTTTTCCTTTTGTTATCCCAAGACAGCCTTTTTAACATGAGTTTGCCACTGTCCTATATCTCTTCTGTCTAGTGACAGATGGCAAGATAGATATAAAATTGAATTCATAAAATAATACCCCCACCTCTAAGAAAGACAGACTTTATTATCCTAATGCTACTTGGCCTCCCTTCACTCCTTCCCCCCATGATGAAAGAAAAGGTTGACATTGGTGACAGCCAAATACATGTGTTCTCTTGTCTCTGCAATAAATTTTTAATATGATGGCATTATGTAATTGAATTTAAGCTAAAATGAAGTAAATAACTTTGATAATATTAATATATTTTTAAATTTTTTAAATTTTTGAACAATCATACAAGTTTTTAACAAAATAATATAAAATGTGTATAGATTCTGGATATTACAGTTACCCCCAGGAGTGTTGCCACAATTACTCACCCTTATCCTTCCCTTCCCCTTCCTACCATATCACTAAAAAAGGATTATGTTGTATAACATTACATCTTATCTGGATTTAACACATGATAATAGACCACCTTTCTCAATGGCCAGGGTCTAGTCCCAACCGCCAAAGATGAGTGGAGTCGATCTCTGGGTTAAGCTGATTTTACTCACCATGATTTCTTCCATAGCTATCCATTTACCTTCAAAGGCTGCAATATCATTGTTTCTAATTGCTGTGTAAAATTCCATGGTATAAATGTGCCACAGTTTTTGGATCCATTCATCCATGAGGGACATCTGGGTTGTTTCTATAGTCTAGCAATAGTAAATTGAGCTGTTATGAATATATATATATATATATATATATATATATATATATATATATATATATATATAACGTGCTGATTCTAAATCCCCTGGAAAGATTCCCAGGACTGGAATAGCAGGGTCATATGGTGGGCTCATTCCTAGTTTTTTTTGAGGATTCTCCACACTGCTTTCCAGAGGGGCTGTACCAGTCTGCAGCTCCACCAACAGTGTGTTAGTGGGCCTATCTCTCCACAGCCACTCCAGCATCTATTATTGTTTATGTTCTTCATCTTTGCCATTCTGACTGGCGTAAGGTGGTTTTCATTTGCATTTCTCTGATTACTAGAGATTTAGAGCACTTTCTCATGTATTCATTGGCTTGATCAATGTCCTCTGTTGAGAAGCTTCTATTTAGCTCTTTGGCCCATTTATTAATTGGGCTGTTAGTGTTTTTGTAATTGAGATTTTTAAGGATATTGTAGATTCTGGATATGAGTCCCTTGTCAAAGGAATCATGTCCCATGATTCTCTCCATTTCAGGAGGAAACCTCTTGACTCTTTTGATTGTTTCCTTGGCAGTACAAAAGCTTTTTAGCTTTATGGCATCCCATTCACTGATTTTTTACTTTACTTCCTTCACTTTTGGAGACATGTTGAGAATGTCTTTGCCTACTCCCAAATGCTGAAGTGTTGGACCTAATTTGTCTTCTATCAGTTGCAAGGTAGCTGGTTTAATACCTAACTCCTTGATCCATTTTGATTTGATTCTTGTGAAAGGAGAAAGATATGGGTCTAATTTCAACTTTCTGCAAGTGGATGACCAGTTTGTCCAGCACCATTTGTTGAAGAGGCTGTCACTTCTCCATGTAATATTTTGTCCCCCTTTGTCAAAAATCAGATGTTTAAAGATTTGAGGGTTTGTTTCAGGGTCCTCTGTTCTATTCCATTAGTCTTCTTTCCTATATTGATACCAGTACCATGCTGTCTTTGTTAATATGGCTCTATTGTATAGTTTTAGATCTGGAATGACAAAACCACCTGTTTCATCTTTCTTGCTTAGTAGTGTTTCGGCAATTCTTGATTTCTTATTGTTCCAAATGAATTTGAGAATTGCTTTTTCTATGTCTGTAAAGAACGACATAGATATTTTTATAGGGATAGCATTAAATATATATAAAGCTTTTGGTAGAATGGCCATTTTTATTATATTAATTCTGCCTATCCAAGAGCATGGGACATCTTTCCATCTTCTTAGGTCATCTTGGATTTCATTCTTCAATGTTCAATAGTTTTCATTGAAGAGATCTTTGATTTCCCTTGTTAGGTTAATTTCCAAGTATTTTAATTTTTTCAAAGCTATTTTGAAAGGAACTGATTTCCTGACTTCTTCTTCAGTACTATTATTATTAGTATATAGGAAAGCTATTGATTTATGTGTGTTGATCTTGTATCCTGCCACTTTGCTAAATCTATTTATGAGTTCAAGCAGTTTACTGATGGAGTTTTTTTGATCTTCCCATTATAGGATCATGCCATCAGCAAAAAGAGTTTGACTTCCTCTCTTCCTATTTTTATCCCTTTGATCTCTTTCTCTTGCCAAATTGCTACAGCTAGGGTCTCAAGAACAATATTGAATAAAAGAGGTGAGAACGGACAGCCTTGTCTTGTTCCCGATTTTAGTGCAAATGCTTTCAGCTTTTCTCCATTTAGTATTATACTAGCTGAGTGTTTAGCATATATAGCCTTAACAAAGTTCAGAAATGGTCCTTTGAACCCCATCTTTTGTAGAGTTTTGAAAATAAAAGGGTGCTGGAATTTATCAAAGGGCTTTTCTGTATCCATTGAAATGATCATATGGTCTTTGTCCTTAATTCTGTTTAAGTGGTGGATTACGTTAATTGTTTTTCATATGTTGAACCAGCCCTGCATTCCTGTGATGAAGCCCACTTGATCATGATGTATTATTTTCTTGGTAAGTTTTTGAATACGGTTTGCTAGTAATTTAGTAAGGATTTTTGCATCCAAGTTCATAAGGGATATTGGTCTGTAGTTTTCTTTTCTTGATGTATCCTTGTCAGGTTTTGGTATCAGAGTTATGGTTGCTTTGTAAAAAGTGGATGGGAGCATTCCCTCCTTTTTAATTTCTTGGAATAACTTAATAAGGAGAGGTGTTAGTTCCTTCTCAAAAGTGTGGTAAAAATCAGCGGAGAAGCCGTCCGGTCCTGGGCTTTTCTTCTTTGGTAGACTTTTAATTGCAATCTGGATTTCAGTGCCTGTGATTGGGCTATTTAGGAATTCAATATCCACCTGAGTCAATTTAGGGAAGTTGTATGTGTCAAGAAATTTATCCATTTCTTCCAAATTATCAAATTTGGAGGAGTACAGGATTTCAAAACACGATCTTATAATTTGTTGGATTTCTATGGGGTCAGTGGTGATCATTCCCTTTTCATTGGAGATTTTATTTATTTATTTGCTTCATTTCTCTCCTTCTTTTGGTTAGATTTGCTAGGGGCCTATCTTTTTTATTTTTTCAAAGTACCAGCTTTTTGTTTCATCAATTCTTTTTATTGTTTTTTTGTTTTCAATTTCATTAATTTCAGCTCTGATCTTGATTATTTCCTGTCTTCTGCTGGCGTTGGGGTTAGATTGTTCTTCCTTTTGGAGGTCTTTGAGATGAAGTGTAAGCTTATTTATTTGGGATCTCTCTTCATTTTTAATGTGGGCACTTAATGCTATGACTTTTCCTCTTAGGAAAGATTTCATGCTGTCCCAGCGGTTTTGATATGTTGTGTCTTCATTTTCATTCTCTTCCAAGAATTTTTGGATTACTTCTTTCATGTCTTCTTGGATCCATTCTTCATTTAATAGGGTATTATTCAATCTCCATTAATATGTGTGCTTTCTGTTGTGAGTGATTATTGATGTTGATCGCTAGGGTCAAAACATTGTGGTCTGTAAGGACACACGGGATGATGTCTACTTTCTTATATTTGCTGAGATTATCTTTATGAACCAGAATATGATCGATTTTGGAAAAGGATCCATGTGCTGCAGAGAAGAGGTGTATTCTGCTAACTTGGGATGGGAAATTCTATATTTGTCTGTTAAGTCTATTTGGTTTATGGAGTTATTCAGGCTGGTGATTTCTTTATTGATTTTTTGTTTTGATGATCTGTCTAATGGTGACAACAGTGTGTTGAAGTCTCCCAGTATTATTTTGTTGTGATCCACGAGAGGTTTGATGTCGTGAAGTAATTTATTCATGTAGTTGGGTGCACTGTTGTTTGGAGAGTAAATATTAACTATGGTTATTTCTTCCTGTTGAAGGTTCCTTTTAGTATTAAGTAGTGGCCTTCTTTATCTCTTTTGATTGATTTATGATTGAAATTTACTTTGTCAGATATAAGTGTAGTGACACCATCTTGTTTTCTTTGGCCATAAGCATGGTAGATTTTTTTTTCCATCCTTTCACCCTTAATCTGTAGATGTCTTTGCCTGTTAGGTGAGTTTCTTGTAAGCAGCATATGGTTGGATTTTGTTTTTTGATCCAGTCTGCAAGTCTGTTTCTTTTAAGTGGTGCATTTAGACCATTCACATTCAGTGTTAAGATAGAAGTGTGCAGTTGTTTAGTAGTAATTGTGTCTTACTTAGCTACTTCTGTTGTTGATTTGTTTAGTTCTTGCTGGGTGATACTTTCACTGAATTTCTTCAGTTTGTGGATTATGAGTATCAAGTGCTTATTCTTCTGTCTGGAGTATTTCCTTGAGAATTCTTTGTAGGGCAGGTTTTTTGTTGACATATTCTGCCAGTTTTGTTTTATCATGGAAAATTTTTATTTCTCCATCAAATTTGAAGCTGAGCTTTGCTGCGTATGGAATTCTAGGCTGCATGTTGCAGTCATTTAGACATTGAAAGATATTATTCCAAGAATATCTTGCTTTCAGTGTCTGGGTTGAAAAGTCACAGACAATTCTTATTGGCTTCCCTCTGAATGTGATTTGGTGTTTCTCCCTTGCTGCTTTTAATATACTTTCCTTGGTATCCCTATTGTACATTTTGAATATGATGTGTCTTGGTGAGTTTTTCTTTTGATTAGGCCTATTGGGTGTCCTGTAAGCTTCCTGGATGAGCATGTCAGATTCTACTTTTATATGGAAAAGTTTTCTTTCACCATCTCTTTGAGAATATTCCTCATACCATTGGTGTGTGTCTCAATTTCTTCCTGTATTGCAATTACTCACAGGTTGTTTCCTTTCATTTCATCCCAGACATTCTTGAAATACTGGTCGTGCTCTCTTAATTGTTTTTCTTCTTTGTGTTCGTGAGCTCTAGCTTGGTCAACCTGTCTTCATTTTCAATAGTTCTTTCTTCATTTGCAGAGGTTCAATTTTCAACTGAAGTTATTCTATTATTGAATTCTGGCATGGTCCCTTTCATGTCATTGACTACAGATTTGAGGTCTGTAACTTCCTTTTTGAGAGAATCTATTACTGTAATGATTGAGTCTTTCAACTATTGGATTTTCTCCATTATTCCCTTCATTATCTCTTCTTTTAAGTCGATGTTCCTTTTTGTTATCAGCTCATTGATATATTGTTCTAGATTTTGATCCCGTTCCCTGGCCATAGTCCCCTTACCAGGGGAGTTTTGGGATTGATGTGAATCTCTTCGAGTTTGATTCCTCATGTTTGAAGAGATTCTTCTCTCTTATTTACCAGGTGAACCTTTTTTTTGGGAGCAACACAAGTTCTGTGGTCCTTTTTCCTTCCTTTTGCCTTAAGGACTAAGACGTTGGATTGGGAGATCTGTCCAAACTCTTACTTGAAATGGGGTTTTGTCATGAGAGATGATTTCAAAAGTCAAAACCCTTTACTCTGAAGTATTATTTGCCCTTATAGAATTCTAACACCTCATGTGCTAGTAGTAAATTGTCAATATGTACAACCAAAGCTTACAATAAACAGTAGTAAATTAGTTATTTAGCACACACTATAATGGACTTTTAAATTCAGCCTGTGCAACTAGTGTTAGTTATAATCAATACTTTTCGTGATACTAGAAAATTACTATTACATATGTCAGATTTCAAGAATAAATACGTGTTTCTCAGATTAACAATTACAGCAGTCATATTTACACAGTCTTAATAATGGGGGGTTAAAGTGAGTTAACTAATTTGGAGTCAGAAAGTGGGGGTAATGCCAGTGAAATTAAGAGAGAAGTTATATATATATATATATATATATATATATATATATATATAAATTATGTACAGTGAGAAAGTGGAGTAGGTAAAGAATTTGCTGTAAAAAGAAAAAGAAAATGTTAAGAGGAAAACATTTGAAGAGAAAAGGAAATTAAACAGAAGAAATCTACTAAATTTAAAATAAAGGAGAAAAGAAAGAAGTAGGAAAGAAAGTACAGATCCAAAGGGAAGCTAGGATAGCTGTGGCCTAATATAGGAAGGTTAAAAGGGTTATTGCTAAAATTTGGGATATTGCTAAAGTATCATCAGGAAATGGCTCCCTCTCAAAACTATGGAGAAACTAGGAAATATTTTCTAAATATTTCTAAAACACAAAAAATTAGAATATTCAGATACTTTGGATTTTAGTTGGATCTTCATTTTGACTTCATAATAGTTTCAAAAATGGAGTTTTGTGGGCTAAAGGAGCTAACAGTCATAGACTCTAACAATAAAATAGCAGGATGTTTATATTTTTCCTCAATGATTTTAGAAACAAAGTCTCTCAGAAGGAGCTATCTCCTTTTCAGGAAATATTATAAATTAAGTCTCCATTCCTCAGGCATGGTACTTTACTATATATAATCATAAAAGGAAATTAACATTTTGAGCTTAGGAAGAATTCTGTCTTGTCTGTTTGTTATCTCACTGCATCCGGTCTATAGTAGACACTCAATAAATATATGATGACTAGATAAATAAATCAATAAAAAATGTTCAACACAAAATGTATTGAATCTACTTTGATCCACAAGAAGAAAAAAATGCCTCTTAGAAATTTTGTTTTTGACAATATTGCTCTATTGAGTAATCTTAACACATGAAGCACACAAAAGGAATAGCAAATAAAAAACATAGAGTCTAACTGTTCATTTGGAATTAGACAAAATAAAAAGCTCTTTGTCCTGAAGCTATTTTTTTACTAGAGTCAAATAACACAGTCTATGTGTATGAACAAACTTTCAAATCTATGTTTACTTACAAACTAGTTCAACAATAGACCATCATTATATATTTTTTTTTGAACAACCTTACACGATTTTAACAAAATAATATAAAATGTGTATAAAATGTGTAAATATTCTGGATATTGCAATTATCTCCAGGAGTGCCCCCCCCAATTACCCTCCCTTATCCCTCCCATCCTCAAATCTTTATATATTATTTTTAAAAAAACTAAAAATTACATAATTATTTTCACTTTTAATAGTGAACATAAAATTGCTTATATACATAGACATACAACCTTTTCTTTTCTTACCAGTTAATAACCATTAAAGACAATCTGGGGATTTCTTAATTTCTAATAAAATAATCTTTATTTTACTGTATTTGTAATATAAACAACTACATAAATAAACATCAGTATTTTGGTTTTCCCCAGTAATAGCTGTAAGGATAAATTCTGTCTGCTGTGAAGCAGGAGTAGTACCTCTTTATTATTTTCATATTGCAGTCTTCTTTGGGCCCTGGTATGACAGAACTCTGCTATAGTCTGGAGTCAGCCCTGCTTCCCCAGAGCTGAAGACTTCAACTTTTCTGCATACCTTCAAACCACAGGGCAAGCAGCCATTATGCCATGGCACTCTGAGTTGAAAGTTCCAAGGTCCTAGACTCTTCATATTTTTTTAAAATCTCAGGACAGGCATATCATGAATTCAATTGTGAAAATAGAGAAACATTGGTTTTCTCTTTTCTTCTAAAGAAATATAAACACTAACAAATGAGGAGAGTTAAGATATATTTCTTCATTTTAAGTAGTGAAAAAAGCAATAAAAATAACTTCATGAATAATAAAAACACTTAGAAAACATTTTGAAATAAAAATGAAGCTCATGAATAACATCATCCTCAAAGTATGTTTATAGAATAAGAGAACTTTATTTAACTGCCTTTCATCTTATGTACATAGAAGACTCAGTGGAAAGACAAACAAATGGGCTATGGTTTGGAGTTAAATAAAAACTCCAAATATTTACAATTTTAAATATGCTAAAAGATTGGCAGAGGAAGGAAAGGTTTTATGGATATTATATAGGTGGTAATTATTGAGTCAGGGCAGAATTCCCAGGAAGTCTCCATCCTTTCCCATTTTCTCAAAGATGAGAGAACACCAAATATTTTAGACCAAAGAATTTCTGTCTTTTCCCTGACTGTGATAATTGATATGACACAAACTTGGATAAACCAAAAACACTTAATAAAGAAAGATGAACGGATGGAAGGGACATTAAAACTGTGGTGCATTTAAAGACTCTTGACTCTTTAAACCAGATGACTTTCTTAATGGGATAAAGCTATTCCATTACTTTATTGCTCTTCTTTTAAAAAATGACAGTAGTCTCTACAAAACTTCTACAGAGTCCCAGTTAAGGTAGATTCCTGGACTGATAAGTTTTGTAGTTTTTATTGTAGATGGTCTTATTGTTTTGGGTCTTTGTGGGCCTTTATTTTTAATCATTGAAAACCCTAAATAAGAACATCAAATTATAGTAATGTTTAGATTATTGTGAATTTTATAGTATAAAATAAATCTTATTAAAATTGAATAATTCAATAATTATATTATGCATGCATTTTATGTTGAATTTCCTGTCCAGTAACATGAGGATGAAAAATGATGACTGAGTTTGGAAAATTGAAATTATTAGTTAATTAAATTATTACTAAATTAAATTAAAACTAGTAGAAGTAGTATTGGTAAAATCTTGAGAAAACAAATAAATTATAGAGAACTAATGAATGAAAATACAGAAATGCATATTATTCTTTTGTAAAGTTTGGCTGAGAAGAGAAGAAAAAAACTGGAATGATAACACTGAAAACCCAGGATCAAAGACATTTTTTTTAGAATGAGAGATCCGAACACCATCATAGGTCCATGAAAAGGAATCATTCAAGGCAGTGAGTTTGAAGGGAGGGTGACAGCTTGAAAAATGGAGTAAAATTCAGGGAACTAAAGAGACTATGAAGCCACCCAATAGACTGAATGAGTACAGCTTTCATGAAATCAGTCAATAGGGTAAGTGGATACATTTTCTATGAAACCAGGCAATAGGCTGAATGAATGTATCTTCTGAGTGGACAGACTTTGGTCTGGAGAGAAGGTAGAAGGACAAGTTATAATTTGTGTGTAAAGAAGTTATGATGAGCACAATTTTCTGAATAAATTAAGAGGTCATTTCATAGAAAGAAAAGTCTGAACAAGGTACATGAGTCAGATTGTAAATGTTTAAATCACTCATTGAAAAGATTGAGCAGAGGTGCTAAAAAAGAGGTTTATTAGAATGAATGGTCAAATTGGGGACAACATTTCTGTAATAGTCCATATCTATACGTTTGTGTGATTATTCTTCTGTAGGTTCAGCTGCCTGCATATGGAACTGGAGAAAGTGGACTGTAGCAACAATCCAGAATCAGAATCTTGTAGGTATTACATGAATAGACACATGCAAGAATCATGATGTTGTTGAGAGAGTAATTCGGGTGACCAGGGAGGGGATGCAGTCTTGGTAGAAATAAATAGATAAGATGAGGAGTCCACTGACTCAGAAAAGACACAAATCAAGAAAATGGACATTGTTAGTATAAGTGGTAGACATTATTTAACTTAAGGTAATATATGAGATGTCCCAAGGGCTAGGAATGCTAAGGAAAAAGTATGGGATGTCTAGCATTTGAGGAACAGACAGGCACATTTTCTGTTCTGATTTGGAGGTGTTGGAGGAAATTTTAAATTTTCAGTATAATCATAAAATATGAAGTTTGATGAAAACATCTAGTGAAACTTCCATAACTTTTGCCACAGTTTGAAACAATTATTATATGAGAGAATCTGATTAAGCTCAAAATAATTTTCTGTCTAATTCTATTAAAATAACTATTCAGCCTCTGAACAAACTTTTAAGTTAACTCTTGACATTTAAGTTTATTTCATGATAGCATGTGGTTACCATCAAGACCTGTGGTGAAGGTAAAGTGATTTATTCTTTGAGCAAAAAGTGTTTTCAGAGTATTCATGTAAATTTCTCTCCCCCAAAACATTGTGATTAATTAACCTCCAAAGTGACCCCCACATCCACCTTTGAAGAAAGTCATGATTCCTCAAAGGCAGAATAAGATGCACATAAACCCAGGCTCTTACAAATTTAGGGGACAGGTCTATTCATCAGCAATGATAAATGAACACAAAGAAACATGCTTTCCAGGGGATGCTTTTTTTGGCTTCCAAACCTCTGTAGGCTGGTACACTGCAAAAGTACTACCTTGTATAACTCCAATAATTTTAGGAAGAAAAATATTACTAAAGTCTCTCAATAAAAAAATCATGAAATCACAACTATTTTAGCATGCAAAAAAAACCTTCAAATCATGGATTCAGTTTAATTTTAAAAATATTTACTGAGAAAAAACACTATTTTATGTACTGAATAAAGGAGATATACAAATAACAAAAAAGAAAGAAAGAAATATACTCTAACCACAAGAAACCTAGGCTTTCATGTACAACAAGAGGCCATAAATATCTCAGAGACTGAATCAGAAAGAAGAGAGCTGGCTTAGGAAAATATACATATACACTATGAGGAAATCATATTTTCCCTTATGCCAAAAAGCTCTTGGCAGAGTAGTGCAGTGACAGGAAGTTGAGCAGATACAATGCTTATGCGCAAGTTGATGTATAAGTTTTACCATTTTCAAAAACATGTTTCCCAAAATCCAAGTGGAGAAAAGGTATGTGTGTGAGAGAGAGAGAGACGGAGAGAGAGAGAGAGCGAGAGAGAGAGAGAGAGAGAGGTGGGGGCGGGCTGCGGGAATCTCCTTAGTAATATAGTCCCAACTAAATATGGCACAGCAGCATATATTGTACAGGTAATTACCTATCTGAATTTTATTTTGTTTTAGACTTTAGGGACAATTCTCTCAATCTGCCTTGACCAATTGAAAGAACTTGATTTCAAAAGCTGATTCAGAAATATCACTTTTCAAATTCCTGGTTTAGCCTGGTAAAGTGGTGCACAACTGTAATCCCAGCAACTCCAAAGGCTGAGGCAAGAGGATTGCAAGCTTAAGTCGACCTTAGAACATTTACATTGAGAGACTAGGGATGTAGCTCAGTGGTAGAATGCCCCAGGGCCAATTTCCATTACTACACACCCATACACAAAAGTTTTGGTTTATACGTGTTAAAATACTAAACATTATGCCTTGCATTTACAAATGCCCATTTAGTGAACCAGTGTTTACTATTACATTTAACCCAATATAGAGTGGCCATGAAAATAATTAAGATGTGTTCAACATTAAAAAAAATATTATCAGGCTGGAACAGTGGCTCAGCAGTTATGGTGCTTGCCCTAGCATGCGCAAGTACAAGGGTTCAAACCCCAGCACCCATGTACACAACTGAGTGTCAGAGCAACAAAAGCCATGTGAAAAACTCAATAAAAATTGATTCTCTCTCTCATTCTCTCTCTCTCTCTTTAAGAAAAATTATCATCACACATTGAACCTTTTGGATATAATTGCATAAGTTTCTACTTTCAAGAAATGGATTTTTAAGTAGAAATAAAAAGAGAATAATAAGTAAATAAGAAACATATCATGTATCATGTTAATCAGTTTTTCATCTCTTTAACCAAAATACCTGACAAGAACTACATAGAGGAAAGATGATTTATTTTGAGCTAACGTTTTCCCAGGTTCAGCCCATGGTCAGCTGACTCCATTACTCTGGGCCTGAGATGAAGCAGAACATTATGGTCAAAGAGTTTGGTGGAGAAAAGTTACTCAGCTCGTGGCAGCTAGAAAGCAGAGAGAGAAGAGCCAGGGACAAGGTTATACCCTCATTGACCTACTTCCTCCAGTGACATCTCACCTAGAGTTACAATAGTCCATTCAAATTGTTAATCCATCAGATGAATGAATCTACTAATGAGATTACTGTTCTCTTACTATAATCATTTTGCCTCTGAATGTTCTTGCATTGCCTAACACACTAACTTTTCAGAGGACATTAAAGATATAAACCATAACATATATGATGTATATAGACGCACACTGTCAGTAGGCTAAAGAACAATTGAGCAGGAGAGAAAACATGGAGCAGAGGGAGAGTAGTACCAAATGATCTCTTTGTGGTACTCCAGGACAGATCTTGTAAAGATTTCTAGTCCAATATTTTGTTCATGATTCCAGAATCCTAAAAGCTTTGATAACTAAAAGAAGCTCCCCACCCACCCCAATGCATTATCTTATATTATAAAACCATATTAGAGCAAAAACAGACCTGATTTGGTGTGAGACAATTTGCAATCTTTGATCATCCTTCTTTGAGCTGTAAAAATTTAAACCTATGAATATCTCACACTGTCTCAGAACTCCAATGGCCATGTATGTAACAGAAAATATGTTCTTTGTATTGCATGAGCTCTCTGAAAGCTATACAGTTCTAAATACCAAAATACATCTGGCCTGAAAAATTTCATATCAGATTGTATACCTGTAAATAATCTTCGCTTTGACTCAAGAAAACATGTAAATCTTTAATGGTGTTTTGGTAAAGACAGTTAATTGGGCTTATGATTGTTCTCAATGCAATTTGTGGACTTTAGGGAATTTGAAAATCAGGTATAAAAATGTTAATAATGGTGAAAAATAACTAAGAAGTGTTTAACGCAACATATCTCTAAGTGGGACACCATAAGGCACAAAGGAGGTCTAAACATTAAAAAGTACTATGGGAAGAGGTCCTCATAGATGATGGTAAATTGATGGGAACGATGTAGGAGCCACTTCAAAGACTCCTACAGCTATGGAAATGATCAGGTACCATGAATTACATTTTGACTCAGAGGGAAAGAAGGTAAGAAAAGCACAACTGGCAATAACTTATGCAGGAAAAGAATTAAGATCTGAGCCATCAGTATAAGCCATTCAAAGTTGACATATGAACACCATCATCATATGTTATTTTAAAAGACATACCTATTATTTGTAAAAAGTTAAAATATTAAAGAGATTAGAAAAAGTCCCCTGTAATCACCTTTCTTGGAAAGAAACATTAGGTTGCAGCAACCAAAACTTCCCATGTGTTCCATATGCAATATGTACACACATACAGTCTGATTTTCCCCAAGTTCTGCTACATGCTCTGGATTCTCCTTATAGAAGTTACTTCCAGATACAGAGAATTTTGACTCATGGCCAAACTGAAAAACTATTGTCAATATTTCTTAGAAGTTTCAAAATAGTTTTAAAATCAGAGTAATGCACTTAATTTTATGGAGAGCAATACTTTAATGTATTTGGAATATGAAAAATAATGATATATGAACCAAATCATGTATTAATTCTTTACTGCATTTTCCTAAGAATAGAATAAATTATCATACTTTCATTTAAAATCATTTTTCTATTTATTATGGACTCTCTTATAGGTAGTCCTTTTGAGAAATCTGATTTGTACCTGGAAAGTAATGTAAGATAAATAAAAACAGAAGACCTGCAAATCAACATACCCATATCTCTTAGGGATTTCATGAGCACCCACTGTGTGGCAGGCACAGCATTAGAAACTGAGAACAAAAAGAAACCAAGAAAATGTAGTCTCTGGTATTCATTCTTTTCACTTATATGCACAGAACATTATTTAATAATATTTTGCATTAATTATTTACTCAGCATGTATTTTCAAACACTGCATAGTTTAAGACAATCTTGTTTATTTTGAAAACAGTCTCAATTTAAATGTTCATAATAGATGTTATTACAAGTGCTTACAGTTGTTTTCCTCTATTCCAATGATTGACCTCATACCTACAGAGAAACAAAAATTCCTTCAGATCAAAAAATGTGTAGCTGAAAGTGTAAGTCTGAGTTCTGATTGCTGATAGAGATTAATGGTAAGCATAGACACTGTACCTGGTTTGTGTCCTATAAAACTAAGAATTCCATTAGTTAACAAAATGTTCCCACAAAATCATTCTGTCTTCTCCTAGATGAACATGGCTCCAGAACAGGGAGATATGGTAGATGAAGAACCCTGCTCTGGTCTCTGTCTCCAGTGAACTGATTTTATGAGCCCAGCAAAAGTGTCAAAAGTAGTTGAAAATGCCATGATGGAATGTTAGGCAGGAGGCAATGTTAGTCATTGATACTATTGACCTAGATTTTATAGGTGTAGTCAAGAGAATAAATGAACTCACCAAGGGAGAGGTGTAAAAGAATTAAAACAGAAGATTTTAGGAAATATAAAAGGAAATATCCACAAAAGTAAGAAAGGAGAAAAGTCACCAGAATACAAAAAGAATGGAAAAGAATGGGAACAATAATATCTCAGGAAGCTGAAGGAAAAGTATTCTAAGACAGAGGTGCAAGTCCAGAATCACAAATAATTTACAAACAGACCTGTAGATGTGGACAGAAAAGGTCAATGGAATAACTTCTAGCACAATTCTTTCTTGGTCTGCATTGTATGTAACTAGTATAAATATCATGGACCAATTACCCAATAAGTGCTGAGCTGAATAATATGAATAGTATCAAGGAACAAGTTTAGTCAGAAAAAAACAAGTTTTCTGTTCCTTTCTTTGGCCTGCTCTAGTAATTTTGAGCTTGTACAAAAGTATAACCTTGTACTGGTACAAATTACAACTTTGTGCTTGTCTACTCTTTTCTTTTTTTAATATTCCAAGCACTAATCATTTTGTGGAGACAATTGCACACATTGACAGGAAGATTACAACCTCTTTTACCCATTAATTCATTTTAAGCTTGCTGAAAGGCAAGAGTAGCTGCGAGTCTTTATCTACAAAAACATCTGAAGCATAAGCTGCCATTTAGGCCACAGTCAATGGATTGGACTAATGGAATCTGACAAAATAGCAGTTTCTTCTATTATTTTTTCCTTTTATTTTGAGTTTCTGTGCATGAAAAACAATGAAGATTGACTCAATGTGCTAAACATTTATGGAGATAAAATGGCAGAACCATGTGGATTCCAAAAAGATTTTGAGTTACTTATGAGTAAAAAAACCAAAGGAGAAGGAGAGGAAATGAATAATGGTATAGAAAGAATGGAAAGCAGGAGACCGCTGAAAGAATAGCCTCTCACCCTGAACCTGTAAGAATTGTTAAGGCATTTTTTGAATATATACTGAGATACCAGTGAAAGCCATTAAAAATTGACATAGAATCCCATCATTTTAAATTATGGAAATAATAAATATCACACGTGTGTGTTCATGTGTGTGTGTGTGTGTGTGTGTGTGTGTGTGTGCGTTCAGCATTCAGTCTCACAGTCACAGGTTTGTTTTCTTTCTTTCTTTCCTTTTTTTGTACCAGGAATTGAGCCCATGTGGGCTTTTATTTTTGAGACAGGATCTCATTAAGTTGTTTAGGGTCTTTTGAAGTTGCTGAGTCTGGCTTTGAAGTTGTGATCCTCCTGACTCAGCCTCCTGAGCTGTGTGTGCCACTGTGCAAGTTCAATGCCAGCCTCAGCAACTTTGTGAGGCCCTAAGCAGCTTACTGAGAATCTGTCTCAAAAATAAGAAATAAAAAAGGGCTGGGGAAGTGGCTCAGTGATTAAGCCTCCCTGGGTACAATTCCCAGTACCAAAGAAAAGCAAAGAATAAATAAATAGATATCCCTGTACATGCTCCAAATGGAGATGAGAAATAGGAGAAATTTTAAATTAATAAAACAAATATTTTTCAGATGAAATACTTAATAGCTCCATTTACAAACTTTTAGCTCAGATACCAACATTCTAGTATTAAAAACAATAACAATAAAATAAAATGTGATAATATCTCCATGTATTACTTGCTTACTGTTTGTCAGGCGCTGTAAAAGGCTCTTAATTATTTTATTTCCAAAATTTGGATTAGTTTGGTAGAGACCTACCACAATGTTATTTTTGTTTTTGTTGTTGTTTTTCCAGATGAGAAAACCCAGGCAGTATGAAGCAAAACCAGTTTTCTAGGACCACTAAGTTATGTTAAAATCCTAAAAGCAGGAAGTATACCTTTATTCTTCTTATATCCCAGAAGCAAGAACAGTGCCTGGCATAAATATAGCCCAAGTGGGTCCAGGTAAAGAGTGTGTTCTTTTGACCAGTCATGCTTTACACAATGCCTTGATATCATTTTATATTAAAGATAACTAAAGTTAAAATACAGCAAATCAAGAAGTATATTTTAAAAACCAATTTGAGTAGGCAACAAAAAGTAAATGGCTACATTATAATTGTCTTTTGGAACAGATAACCATTCACATCCTTATTAACAATTCTCTTGTGTGAAAATATGGAAATTTGCAGTCCCATCAAGGTATATAATTACGTGAACTGAACATTATTACTTAATAACAAACTCATCTCCTATATATGATAATGAATTTAATTCATGTAAACAAATAGTCATAATAAAAATACAGTAAAAAATCCAAAGGTTCGTTGTAGTTCTGTGTGTGTGTGTGTGTGTGTGTGTGTGTGTGTGTGTGTGTATAGTTTTTCTTTTATAAGGCTTATTGTATTGTCTCTTGATCTAGAAAAACATATTTATTCCTTTTACTACCATATGTTGCCTCTCCAGTCAAATAAAATGAGATCTATCAGAAAAAATTAAAAAAATAAGTAAAAAGACAACAATAAGAAAATGAAAGATTGCAGAAAAGCGAAAACCTCTACATTTATTAAGATATAATATGGATAGTTTGTGTCCTTCAAAGTTTAAATTACATGTGTTAGAATGTTATTTCTTGGTTCCCCATAATTTCTACAAATGATTATAGGTAAATAAGTAGAAACAAAGGAAGAAATGTATATTTTATTAGAGATTCCATTTACCCAATATAAGACATATTTGACAGCTTATAATTCAGTAGTTTTTATATATACAAAGACTCAACTGTTCTTGTTCAGCAGAGGGGAAGTAAATGGCTGGAATAAACAATAGGGTACTCTTTCAATCACACTGATGCAGTTATTCTCATTTTAATTCTTTTTCAATTTTTGCAAAGTATTAAAATTTCTATAATACATGATTTTAAAAGCTATTTAACATATATTCATCATATTTTCAGTAGAGAGAGAGCACATTTTTGCTAAAGCCTTCCAAAATGTCTTTTTGCACTGTGGCCCCAAAACACAGAATAGGGTGTACACTATAAGAGCTCAAAACACATTTCTAAAATGAAGAAGGATGTGAATAATCTACATATATCTTGATGGTGACCCAGAAAATTGATGAATTTCAAGGTCCAGAAATAAATATTATAGATGTGGCTGTACAGTAAAACAAACACAGTGGGAGATATTATAAAATTCAAATAGTCATTATCTAAGACTTTTCAAAAACCTTCAAACCTAAAAGAAGGACACTCTGATGGCAAAAAGGTCAGGGATTGGTTCATGTTTTATGTTGTGAAGGCTTGACCTATAATCCTTCAAAGCCCACAATGAGCATCATCGTCATACCTCCCTGCAAGACTGGCCCTGTTTGAGAAGTTCTTCTCTCATACATGAAATTTTTATTAATTTGTCAGCTAATAGAATTGTTCTTTTCCTAACCCCCCTTCCATGTAAATGTTTAGTGCACTTATAGCGACAGGGAAAATCAGTGTCTAGATAATTTTAGACTCTATTAAAGGAAGATAAGAGTCCATTTGAGGATGCAAGCCTCATTCACTGGTGTCTGTTTTAGTCAATAATGAAAGTTACATTTAAGGCTGTTTTTCTTTTTCTTTCACAACTGCATTTGCATAAAATATTTTAATATCATCTGTATATTTCATTAGTCATGGAACCTTATTTCCAGTTCCACAAATTAAACGAGAGTTAACTGTCATGAATCATGAATTTAGCCAAATGAGAAAAAGGAGTCAAATACTCTTATCTTTGTCTATGCTAATCAGTTAGTAAGAAGTCCTTCTTAATGGTCAGAAAACTATAACCAAAATCAGAGAAAAAGAATGAAATAGAAGGGTAAAAGTTTTCTAATGTCAAGATTATATTTTTATTAACAAAATGATACTTGTAAGCAATTATACAATGTTTATAAAGGACATTTTTGTATTTGTAACACAAATGTTTTAAGTACTTCCAAACAATTTGTTTGACTGGAAAATTAAAACATTTATGTGACAAGCAGAAGCTGGATTTCTATAATGTGTTTTGAATGTTTTCCTTTTGTAGGATCCTGAACCATGGAGCCTGCTCATCTGGCAAGGAAAATGGCATCATGGGGCCTTTTGTGCACCAGTCATTGTAGGTCATCCAAACACTGCTCAAGTAGCAGCTCAGAAATGCCCCAACTAAAGAGGGCTTGGGAGGTTAATTCTGTAATTACTGTGTTGACTTGAGGCATGTTGCAGCCTTCAGCAAAATGTTACTGGTAATCTTTTAATCCCAAATTAGGTCAATATATTATCAAGTTAATCTAGCATGAAGATTAATTGCATTAGTTACACACACATATACACATGTGGGTTATTTGCTCTAGAAATACTTTTAATCAAAGAGCAAACCCTTGGTTACAATATGCTCATTTTTCACTCCTTCTGAAACTATAGCACACCTTTAAAAAAATCTCCTTTTCTCCAACAGTATTTATCTTTATAAAAGAGACATTTATTCTTTTCATTGATGTTTAATCAAGACTGATTTAGGAAAAATGATAATCATCTTACAATTATTGAAACACTGATTTGGAAAATGGATTATGAAGAAATGACTTTTGATGGAAATGTTTTTGATAAAGTATCTCATTCTTTGGCCTCTTACTTCAATTTAATTCTATTTGTTCTCCTGAAATGTAAAATTAGTCCTATAAGAACATTAATATCTTTCTGTCTGTTTACTTCTTTATATTTTTACATGTTTTGAAATATTGTAGCAAGGAAGTGGAACTAGAGTAATTTTCTAGAATGTTATTTTTTCACTTATAAAAATTAAGATTGGGGCTGGAGCATTGGCTTGGTAGTTACAGTGCTTGCCTGGCATGCACAAGTACACAGGTTCAAACTCCAGCACCCACAAACACAACTAAGTGTCTGAGAAATGAAAGCCATGTGAAAAACTCAATAAAAATTGATTATCTCTCTGTATCTCTCTCTCACACTGTTCTTCTGAAAAAAAAGAAAGAAAGAAAGAAGAAAGAAAGAAAGAAAGAAAGAAAGAAAGAAAGAAAGAAAGAAAATAAATTAGGATTGAGATGTCATTTTCCACGATCTTCCCCCTGTCCTTTTTCAATCAAAAAGTAGATGTTAGTGGGTGGGAAGTTGGAACTATATTGATCCAAGTGACATAAATCTGCTAACAGAAGTCATTAGAGGACAAACACCTTTCTCTCTGAGTTTCTTAGATAAGAACTATCTGGTAGTTTAAAATTTCCAAGCATCATTCTGGGTGGTTTTACACCCCCACCTGCTGCAAATGGCAAGACAGAGTTCATGCCCTGTTCCATCAAATATACAATGAAGTTCTCCAAGGGTCATGCTAATCATAGGAATTTCACGGACAGTGTTTGAGAATATTTTCTCAAAATTTAAGCTCTTGTCTTCAAATATTGGTTTTCTGGCATACAATGATAGTGAGAAATAGTAAGTAAAAAGAACCAAGAATATTTTCATATGACTCATCTTTTGAACTAATTAACAGACTAAAATCAAATATTTCAGGTGAAGAATAAATCAACAATGATCTCTGTATGGACACTCTGTGAAGAGTGTGGTTGACTGCTTTTGGAAGTAGAGTTCCTAATGCTGAATGCCTACCTTACAGCTTCTACGAGCTTGAGACAAATTGTGCTGAAGGAACAAACCATTATTGAGTCTTCTACTTTATTACAGTATAATGTTCTCCCAGTAAATAGTAAGAAAACCCTGCTTCAATTTGTTAGATGCCAGCTAAAGTCATGATAAATGGAATGAAACCAAATATTTCAGGAAAGGGCACTGTAAAGCTATCTAAAATAAAACTTAAAAATATCCTACTGTATTTAGATTTACACCAAGGGTGTACATCTTGGGCTGTTCTTGCCAACAAAAAAGAAAAGAAAAGAAAAAAAAAACTTGGTACTAGGTAAGATGGTGGGTATATTCATTTGCTTTGCTATGGCAACCTTTTTATTACCTATATCTATCAATACATCATGCAATATGCCTTAAATACACACAATAAAATATACATTTAAGAAATCTTAAGAACTCAATTTCAATTTTTAATGTTTCTACTTTGTTCTTTTTTTCAGAGAGCTAGAGAGGGAGAAAGAGATAATCAATTTTATTCATTTTTTTTGACACTTAGTTGTGTAGGTGGTGCTGGGATTCAAACCCTGGTCCTTGCACATGCCTGGCAAGCACTGTACTACTGAGCCACCAATCCATCCCCTCTACTTTGTTCTTAAATTCTTATGTGTCCCTTATATCAATTCAAATAATAGGTATAAAAAAACTTCTTCTTTCCCTTCAACCTTACCTACCAGAAGAAAATTGAAAATTAATGTTAAAAAGTTGGTGTACAGTCTTCATATTTCCTTCCAGGTTAACTTAAACATCATTATTGCAAGTATTTACATGGATGCTTATGAGTTTAATGTTTTAACTTAAAGAATATAAAAATCAGAAGATGGTCCTCAAGTTTTAAAATATAAGTGTACACATAGTTTTTATCATAGCAGTCTACATTTTTTTAACTAATAAAACCTCATAGTGCCCTTCCTCATCAAGGCATATAGATGTAACTCATCACATTAAACAATTGAAACTACCTTCCCTAAGCAAATGCCTCCTCCTTTATTAATTAATAATTTCTCACTGAGAAATTCAGTGCACCTTTCAGGTCCCAGGATGAGGCTTAGGTGATATTTAATGAGAAGTATAAGATAAAAGTTCTTGATAATGTGCTTTAATTGTTAAGAGAAGCAAGTACAAGCAAAATAGAAGCAGCAACAGCACTGCTGGTGTCATGGTCTGGGGGCTAAGAGCATGGATGTGGGGTGTGTCTAGATCTGCATAGGAACTAGAACACCCTAGACCAGCAAGGAAACTTGGGTAAATTTAGTACCCTCCCTATGCCTCCGTTTCCTTATCCACAAAGCAAGAACAATAACAGCACCTTGTTGTAAGAATAAATGAAATAAGCAAAACAAAGCATTCAATGAAGCACTTGATACTTGGTAAGTGCTTAATAAATTTTAGCTAATACTGTTGTCATCATTATTTAGATATTCCATAAAAAGCTAAGTTATAAGATGAAGGCAAGGGTTACAAATGCATGAACTGTAGAGTGTAAACTAAAGATCTTTAGGAAAGCTTCCCAAAGATGAGCCACAAGATAAAATTTAAAAGATGGAGTGAAAGAATAGTAGTACGGGAAGGAACACTTTAACCAGGGCCCCAGTGAAAGTCCCTGGCTCCCACTTTGTCTCCCTCTTATCCTCTCTACTTGCCAAATCAAGGGGTAATGTGATGACAGCAACATTTCAGAAAGATTGATTGTGCAGCCACATGCAATCTGACTTGAAGTAGGGCCTTGGCAGAGGGTGAGAGGGAATCCTATAATGGTAATCCGGTCATGAGGGGAGGAGACTTCAAGTGAGGACAGAGGGAGTGGTATGGAATTGGAAGAAGCATCCAAAATGGTATCCAAATCATGACATGGAAATGTCAATAATTCTTCAATATGATCCAGCCTTGGGTAATTAATCATTACCTTCTACAGCTTCTTATGGTAATACTAAGTAATCAGTAGCATGAGGAACCTGAGCAAAGTGTTCAATGATGCTACTACTTTTCTGTAACTCAGCCATTTGCACTTCCCCACCCCCTGCCACACCAGGAACTCCTTATATCAGAGATGCAGGCAGAGCAACTGCTACTTCATCCAACATCTCCTCGCTCTCGGTGGGTATGCTATTGAAAATATTTGTGATGATTGGAGAATCTGAAATTCTACAGAACTGTATTTCAAGTGTCCTGGTCTGAATAGGCATGTTAATTACATGTGTACTTGTAACTAGGAAGGTATCTTATTAGCATGTGTTAAATCCAGATAAGATGTAATGCTTTACAACCTAATACTTTTTTTAGAGATATAGTGGGAAGGGGAAGGGTGGGATAAGGGAGGGTAATTAGGGGGCACTCCTGGGGGTAATTGCAATATCCAGAATATATACACATTTTATATTATTTTGTTAAAATCTTGTAAGGTTGTTCAAAAATAAAAAATAAAAAAAATATTATTTTTCACATTGTCTTCCAGAAAGAGAAGAAACATATTAACAGCTGACTCAAAATCATGGAAGGAGGTTGCAAAGGCTCAGCTACTGATCCAGATCAATAAATGAATTAAAGGAAATTGACATAGCTCATATTCAAGACAGTTTAAGAAGCAAGTTCTGTGGTCCTCAAATTTCTAAGAATAACTCTCCTGCAAGATTTTGACCTCTGGTGTACACACATTTTCTTCCAATCATTCAATCAAATTCTAATCTAGACACTGCTGTAAAGGGATTTTGCAGACATAATTAAAGTACCAGTCAATTGACCTTAAAACAAAGGGATTGGCTGGTTGCACCTACCTTAATCACATGAGCCCCTTAAAAGCAGAACAATTTTTCTAGCTGGTTACAGAAAAGTAAGTCAGAATTTGAAGCATAATAGGATCTGGTGGTAGTGCAGGATGGCTCAGAGATGAAGGTGGCACCCCAAGGAAGGTGAGCAGCCTCCTGGAGGTGAGGAAGCCTCAGCTAACAGCCAGGAAGGAGCCACGGACCTCAGTCCTACAGCTGAAAGGAACTGAATTCTGACAGCTCCTGAGCTTGGAAGATGATTCTGACACCAAATGAGAACCACAGTCCCCAGCAACACTTGATTGCAGGCTGGAGAAACCATGGTGAGCTGAGTCCAGCTCCTCCAAGGCCCAGAACTACAGAACTGCATGTTGACATGCAGTGTCAAATTGCTGAATTCTTGGTAATGGGTCATGTGTCACTAGAATACTAATGCAAGTTCCCATCATTTGCTTTTGTGCTTTTCCAGGGTCCAAACATCACATTAAACAGATAAGCATCCCCAAGAATACCTGCTTCCTGTTTTGAACAATGTTCAACAATGTCTTTATAAAGAGTTACCTTCATTAATGCATTTGGAAGCTAAATTGGCTATTCATAGTGGTTTGTAGAAATACAGGTTCAGCATGACACTAGGGAAAAGATGGTAATTCCAAATATTAGAATTTTAATTATAAGAAGGATCATACTACTAATCAGTGGGACCCAAGTAGAGCAATTACTGTCCCTATAAAGAGTGAAAAAATTATAACAAAGGAGGTGCCTGGGTTAATTAGTACGGGAAGGATATAAACCAACATTTTCGGGGTATGGGCCCGATAGCTTATTTAGCTGACCTTACTAATAGGATGTGGTGTAATTGGTAGCACAGAGAATTTTGAGTTCTCAGGAATGGGTTCAAATCCCCTTATCTTAGAAATAAGAGGATTATAACCTCTATTATTTACTCTATCAAAGTAACTCTTTTATCAGACATATTTCTTAGGTTTGAGGGGGGATGCTTGCTGTAATGATGGGTATAGATGTATGTCATATACATATGGCTAGGGTTAATGGAAGAAAATTTTTTCATAGTAAATGTATTAATTGATCATATCAGAAGCGAGGATATGATGCTCGAATTCATAGAAATAAGGAGGTCAGGGCTAGGGTTTTTATGATAAAATTGATTGTAAATATTTCAGGTCATTGGGGGTTGAGGAAAGTGCCTAGAAATAGAATCATGGTTAGTGCATTTATTATAATAATATTTATATATTCTTCTATAAAGAATAGGGCGAATGGACCTGCGGCATATTCTACATTGAATCCGGAGACTAGTTTAGATTCTCCTTCTGTGAGATCAAAGGGGGCTTGGTTTGTTTCTGCTAATGTTGATATGAATCATATTATTGCCAGTGGTCAGGAGGGTAAGAGAAGTCATGTATGCTGTTATGTGGTGATTAGGTTAGGGAGGGTAAATGATCCATTTATCAAGAGAATAGAAAGGAGAATAATAGCTAAGGTTACTTCATAGGAGATCGTTTGTGCTACAGCTCGTAAGGCTCCAATTAAGGCGTATTTGGAATTGGAGGCTCAGCCTGATCATAGGATGGCGTAGACGGCTAGACTTGAAGTGGCTAAAAGGAAGAGAATCCCCATATTTATATTAATTAAGGGTGTTGGTATGGGTATGGGGATTCATATTGTTAGGGCTAAGGTTAAAGCTAATGTTGGGGCAATAATAAATAAGGTGACGGATGAGGTGAGGGGTTTTAAGGGTTCTTTAATAAATAATTTCATTGCGTCAGAGAATGGTTGAAGGAGGCCATAAGGCCCAACAATATTTGGTCCTTTGCGAAATTGTATATAACCTAATAATTTTCGTTCGAGCAAGTTGAGTAATGCCATAGCGATCAAAATTGGTAGAATTAAGGTAAGTAGGTTAAGTAAAAACTTGGAGGTGTTAAGAAGAGGAATTGAACCTCTGATGGTAAAGTTTTAAGTTTTATGCAATTACCGGGCTCTGCCATCTTAACGAACCCTAATCTAAGGTTGGAGAATAGATCTTATAAGATTAAGAGTATATCATCTATTAGGATTAAGGCGTTCTTAAAGAATAGGCCTTATTTCTCTTGTCCTTTCGTACTGGGAGAAATTTATAATAGATAGAAACCGACCTGGATTGCTCCGGTCTGAACTCAGATCACGTAGGACTTTAATCATTGAACAAACGAACCTTTAATAGCGGTTGCACCATTTGGATGTCCTGATCCAACATCGAGGTCGTAAACCCTATTGTCGATAGGAACTCTTGAATAGGATTGCGCTATTATCCCTAGGGTAACTTGTTCCATTGATCAAATATTGGGTCAATTAATGAGTAGTAACTTAGACTGGTGTGTCTTAATTAAAATCATTCGGAGGTTGTTTTATTTTCCGAGGTCACCCCAACCAAAATTTTTAACTTATAGGTTGTTTTTTATCTCTATTGAGGGGAAGAGAATTAACTTAAACTAACTGTTTAAGCTCCATAGGGTCTTCTCGTCTTATTTTATTATTCTCCCCTCTTCACGAGAAGGTCAATTTCACTGATTATAAGTAAGAGACAGTTAAACCCTCGTCTAGCCGTTCATACGAGTCCTTATTTAAAGAACAAGTGATTATGCTACCTTTGCACGGTCAGGATACCGAGGCCGTTAAACGTATGTCACCGGGCAGGCAGTGCCTCTAATACTATTTATGCTAGAGGTGATGTTTTTGGTAAACAGGCGGGGTTAGTGTTTGCCGAGTTCCTTTTACTTATTTCAATCTTTCCTTTAGAATGCATTCCTGTGTCGGGTCAACAGTATAGTCTATAATTAATGTAACTTTGGGTTTTAGTTATAGGGCTGTGAACTATCAGTGATATATTCAATCTGATATAAGCTTATGCAAGGAGAAAATTTTCTTATTACTAATATTAATAGCATTTCTTCTATAATTTTATAGATTAGTCCAGTGTATAACTAGGAGGTAGGATAAGATGGTGGGATTAAGTCAAAATCTTATCATGTTAAGCTTGAATGCTTTTTTAATTGATGGCTGCTCTTAGGCCAACTATGGTGCTTGGGTAAATTTACTCTCTAGTCAAGGTTGTCTCCTTTATCTGAAGAGCTGTCCCTCTTAAGACTATATTTTAAATTTATATTAGGATTTATTTTTCTTAAGATAAATTTAAAGTTGAACTTAAATTCTTTCCTGGACAACCAGCTATCACCAGGCTCGGTTGGCTTTTCACCTCTACTCCTGAGTCTCTCCACTATTTTGCCACATAGACGGATTTGCTCTGTTAGCTGCTTGGGAGTAGCTCGTCTGATTTCGGGGTACTTAGCTTAAGTTCTTTTTGTAAAGTGATTTCTAATTAATTCATTATGCAAAAGGTATGAGAATTAGACTTTGCTTTTTTGTACTGTAATTGAATCTTTCATCTTTCCCTTACGGTACTATCTCTATTGCTTCAATAGTATGAGTTCTATCTCCTATACTGTCATGATAGTGAATGGTTTAGTCTATAGTATTAATGTAACTTTATGTAATTTATATATGAGCTAGAATTGGTTCAAAATGTTCAGTTGTTGATGAAATCTTCTGGGTGTAGGCCAGGTGCTTTAATTTAAGCTACATTTTGATTAGTCCAAGCACACTTTCCAGTATGCTTACCTTGTTACGACTTGTCTCTTCTCATTATATGCTACCAGTTAATTATTTATTTGTTGGAAGTATTAGATTTGAAGAGGGTGACGGGCGGTGTGTGCGCGCTTTATGGCCCTATTCAGCTGAACACTCTATTTTCAGCTTACTACTAAATCCGCCTTAAGTTTTTAGTTTCATAAAAACTATCGTGGGGTTTTCTAATATTAGAAAATGTAGCCCATTTCTTTCCACCTTATGGGCTACACCTTGACCTAACGTTTTAATGTGAAATGCTCCTGCTTACTGTTACTCCTTGTGAGGGTTTGCTGAAGATGGCAGTATATAGGCTGATTTAGCAAAAGGTGGTGAGGGGTATCGGGGTTTATCGATTACAGAACAGGCTCCTCTAGAAGGATGTAAAGCACCGCCAAGTTCTTTGAGTTTTTAGCTTTGGCTAGTAGTACTCTGGCGAATTTTCTTGTTACAGGAAAATTTATGTTTAAGGCTAAGTATAGTGGGGTATCTAATCCCAGTTTAGGTCTTAGCTGTCGTGTTTTCAGGATTACTAAGGTTACTTTCGTGGCAGGTTTTTACTGGAGCTAGTGGCTTTTTACAGCTTAGTTTAGTCTTAACCTTATTGTAGTTATGATCTTAAGCACGCTTTACGCCGTAAATTTATTAACTAGGGTTAATCGTATGACTGCGGTGGCTGGCACGAAATTTACCAACCCTTGGAGTAGCATAGTTTAGTCAAATTTTCATTTATAGCTTAATTTTAATCACTGCTGTATCCCGTGGGGGTGTGGCTGTGCAAGGTGTCATGAGCTGCTAGAGTTAAGCGTGCTTGATACCTGCTCCTTTTATCTAGATTAGATGAGGAGGGCATTTTCACTGGGGTGAGGAATCTTGCATGTGTAAGCTTGCTGAAAGTTAATAAAAAGGCCAGAACCAAACCTTTGTGTTCATGGGGTATAAAATACCCATCTAAGCATTTTCAGTGCTTTGCTTTAGGTTAAGCTACATTAACAAATTACAAATGCGAGGGTAGTGATTTATGTACTCGGACATCTTATATGGGTTAATTAAGTAGGAGTATTATGTAAGTATCATAACTGACAGGCAAGTGGAAATTCTCTATTCGTGTCGGGGACAGTGAGTATCTTATAATGTTTTGAAGAATTAATTGTGGGGAGTAGAAGGTACTAATGTAAAAGTTAAGGAAAGGAGTCTCTATATAAGAAAAAAAAATCATTTTAAGGAAAAAAAAATCATGTATGATTTTTGTATTGGCAAATTTCTGGTCCCAAAACATGGATATATATGCACCATGGTAGAAACTTGAGGAGAAAGAAAGGTGACTCATAAGTCCAGCTACAATTGGGTTGACTGCGACGGGGCCTCTGACGGCCAATGCTGAGTGGAAGCATCCCCCCAAAAAAAAAACCTACCACAGGTATGACAGTTCAGTTATGTGTGAGCATGGGCTGATTAGTAACTAATCCATCGTGATGTCTTATTTAAGGGGAACATATGGGCGATAACGCACTTAATGGCCCTGAGGTAGGAACCAGATGTCTGATGAAGTACGAGGGTAGCTACCCCCAAGATTGTATGGGATCAGGTCAAGAAGAGGGACACGTATTGGGCGCGTTGATGATTTCACAGAGGGTGGTAGATTAAGAGACCACGGTTGGAAGAGGATAGTCATTTGGACAAGGACTTACTATGACTAAAATGGGGTATGTACGGTAAATGAATAAATGTACTATGTACTGTAAGGATGGTTAGAGGATAAGCTTATTCGATTGGTAGAGAAATTCTAGTGAAGGTAGCATTTTATGGTTCATGGGTATTATGGATGGTTAAACCTGGCTTATATGCGGGGGGAGGGGGGGTTAATGTACTATATACATAATATGTACTATGTACTATTAAGGATATTTAATATATACATGATATTCATGTGGAAGTGCATTGATGAACGATATACATACCCAATTAAAATTGAATGCTATAAGTAAATGAAGCAGGGAATAGTTTAAGATAGAATGTCAGCTTTGGGAGTTGACAGTGGAATATTTATTTCTTCCTTGATTTGTCCTGAGGGGGCACAGCCTCCATTTCCGGTTTACAAGACTGGGGTAATAAGTATACTATCAGGGCTACCATTTTAGGAGCTTATCTTCTATTAGACTGGTAAGTGGTATTCTAAAAAGGATTATGAGGAAATACAGGATAGAGGCCAGTTGTCCAATAATGATGAATGGGTATTCAACTGGCTGTCCTCCAATTCATGTGAGAGTAAATAGGTCAGCTGCGAGGATCCAGAATAAGCATTGACTTAGAGGGTGAAAGGCTATGCTTCGTTGTTTTGATACATGAAGAAGAGGGAATAGGATTAAAATGAGGATGGAAAATACTAGGGCTAAAACACCTCCTAGTTTATTAGGGATTGATCGTAAGATAGCATAGGCGAATAGGAAGTACCATTCTGGTTTAATATGAGGTGGGGTGTTTAGGGGGTTAGCTGGGGTATAATATCAGGGGAAAATAAAACGAGAATCATAAAGAATATAATTAGGAGGATAAGACCCAAAATATCTTTAATTGTATAATAAGGATGGAATGGAATTTTGTCGGAGTCTGATGTTAAACCAGAAGGATTGTTAGATCCTGATTCATGAAGAAATAAGAGGTGGATTATTACTAGGGCTATAATAATGAATGGAAGTACAAAGTGAAATGCAAAAAATCGAGTGAGAGTGGCTTTATCTACAGAAAATCCCCCTCAAATTCACTCCACTAGACTAGTCCCGATATAGGGAATTGCGGACAGAAGATTAGTAATTACTCTAGCTCCTCAGAATGATATTTGTCCTCACAGGAGTACATAGCCCATAAATGCTGTGGCTATAACAGCAAATAAGAATAGAATGTCAATATTTCATGTTTCATTAGAAAGGTAAGAGCCATAGTATAGACCTCAGCCTACATGTAGGTATAAGCAGATAAAGAATAATGAGGCTCCATTGGTGTGTATGTAGCAAATTAGTCACCCATAATTAACGTCTCGGCAGATATGGGCAACAGAGGAGAATGCTGTTATAGTATCGGATGTGTAATGCATAGCTAGGAATAAGCCTGTTATAATATGGACAATTAGGCAGAAACCAAGAAGGGACCCAAAATTCCATCATGCTGAAATATTTGATGGGGCTGGTAAATCAATAAATGAATGATTAATGATTTTTATTAGTGGGTGGGTTTTGCGGATATTGGTCATTAGTGTTTTTATAGTTGAATTAACAACGATGATTTTTGATGTCATTGGTCATGGTTTAATTCCATGTGAAAACTATGACATATATAGATCATTTACTAAGTACTATTTTTGTGTTGGGGTTTGTTGGATTATCTTCTAAGCCTTCTCCTATTTACGGAGGACTTGGGTTAATTGTAAGTGGGGCCGTTGGGTGTGGACTTGTGTTGTGATATGGGGGTTCATATCTGGGGTTAATAGTGTTTTTAATTTATTTAGGTGGGATGTTAGTGGTGTTTGGATATACTTCTGCTATAGCAATGGAAGAGTATCCAGAGTCTTGGGGGTCGGGTGCAGTTATAATGGGAGCATTATTATTGGGCTTGGTTTGCGAGCTGGCGATCCTATGAGTTATGGTTTTAGGAGATGAGGTAGAGGTTGTAGTTGAGTTTAATAGTATAAATGATTGAGTATTAATTGATGAGGGAGATCTTAGTCTAATTCAGGAGGATTCAATGGGAGTAGCTGTTCTGTATAGTTATGCGAGTTGATTAATGGTTGTAGCCGGGTGATCATTGTTTGTCAGTGTTTTTATTGCTATTGAAATTACCCGGGGTAATTAGTAGGCAATGGTTAAAGCTATTGTTAGAGATATTAAAAAAGATAGGAAATACAGTTTAATTAAGCCTTTATGATGGGAAGATGTAATTGAAGCTAGAATTTGGGTTTTGGCAATAAATTTTGGGGCTAATTTTTCTAGTCAGATTAGGTCTAGGAGGGCTGAGGTTAATTTTTGGCTTGAGTGAAGGTTTAGGTCTGGGTATCAGCAGTGAGAGATAGTAGGGAAGTATCCTAGTATTGTGGAAAAATTTATGGTGGGGGAGTTTATATTAAGTTTTAAATTAAGTGTTAATAGGTTTAGTTCCATGGCTAATGTAAAACCTAGCAGTGTGACTAATAATGCAGTTAATTTTAGGTGAAGGGGTATTGTTATAAGTGGGATATTTATTGGAGGGATATTTGATGCTAATAAAAATCCTGCAAAAATGCTTCCTAGAAGGAGTCGTTTAATAGAGTTAATAAGTTGGGGGTTGTTTTCATTGATATAAACTGTGGAGGAGAATCGTGGTTGTCCAAGGAGGGCGTAGAATACAATGTGAGTGCTGTAAATAGGTGTTAGGGAGGTTGCAATAAGAGTAATTAATAGGGCTCAGGCGTTGGTATACGACATGTTTGCGGACTCAATAATAAGGTCTTTAGAGTAAAATCCAGTGAGAAAAGGGGTGCCTGTAAGGGCAAGACTTCCAATGATGAGGGAGGAGGAAGTAAAGGGTATTGTTTTAAAGAGGCCTCCCATTTTACGAATGTCCTGTTCATCATTTAGATTATGGATAATTGATCCAGAGCCTATAAATAATATAGCTTTAAAGAATGCGTGAGTACAGATATGTAGGAATGCAAGGTAGGGTTGATTAATGCCAATTGTAACTATTATTAGTCCTAGTTGGCTTGAAGTGGAAAATGCGACAATTTTTTTAATGTCATTTTGAGTTAGCGCACAAATAGCTGTGAACAAGGTAGTGAGGGCTCCTAAACATAGAATGGTGCTTTGGATTAATTTATTACAGTCGATTAAAGGGTAAAATCGGATTAACAGGAAGACTCCGGCTACAACTATAGTGCTAGAGTGAAGGAGGGCAGATACAGGGGTTGGACCTTCTATAGCTGCAGGGAGTCAAGGGTGGAGGCTAAATTGGGCTGATTTTCCGGTGGCTGCTAAAACGAGGCCGAGAAGAGGTAAAGTGTAACTATCTATCATGAATAGCTGTTGGAAGTTTCATGAGTTGGAGTGAAGTAAAAATCAGGCTATAGAGAGAATGAAGCCGATGTCTCCAATGCAGTTGTACAAGATTGCTTGAAGAGCTGCTGTATTAGCGTCGGATCGTCCATGTCACCAGCTGATAAGGAGAAAAGATATAACCCCTACACCCTCTCATCTAATAAATAGTTGAAATAGATTATTTGTGGAGACTAAAATTATTATTGTAATGAGAAATATAAGAAGGTATTTAAAAAATTGGTTTATGGCAGGGTCAGAGTGTATATACCATAGTGAGAATTCCATAATAGATCAAGTGACAAATAGAGCTACAGGTATAAATATGATTGAGAAGTAATCTAGTTTAAAGCTTATAGAGATATTAAAGGAATGAATGGTAATTCAATGTCAGTTTGAGATAATGGATTCATAGCTGAAGTTGATGAATATGAGGGTTGGTACTAGCGTAAAACATAAGGCAGTAATAATGGAGGTTTTAATATATTTAGGGTATATATTAGTTTCAGTTGGATTGGTTAGTGAGATTATAATCGGGGTTAGTAAAGAGAGTAATGATAGTAAAGTTAGGGAAGGGGTTAAATAATTGATTACTTTTATTTGGAGTTGCACCAATTTTTTGGTTCCTAAGACCAATGGATTACTTCTATCCTATAGAAGTTGAGATAGCCATGAGTTTAGACATGGGAGCATGAATTAGCAGTTCTTGCTTACTTTCTCGGTAAATAAGAAGAAATTAGCTTCTATTATTAGACTCACAATCTAAGGTTTTGATTACACTATATTTACAGTAAAGGAATCCAAGGATAATTGTTGGGTTAATGGATAGAAGAATCAAGGGTAGGATGTGTATAGCTATAAGCATGTTTTCTCGTGTGTGGGAGGGGGTGATGTTAAGGGCGTGATATGTAAATTTGCCCCGTTGGGTTATAATGAGTATATAAAGTGAATATAGGGCTGTAATTAAGATGTTTAATCCTATTAGAATTATAGTGTAAGTTGATCATGAAAATGTTGATGAGATAATGAATAATTCTCCGATAAGATTAATAGAAGGAGGGAGAGCCAGATTTGTTAGACTGGCTAGTATTCATCATGCTGCCATCAGAGGAAGAATCGATTGTAGGCCACGAGCGAGAATTATAGTTCAGCTGTGAATGCGTTCATAATTGGTATTGGCTAGGCAAAATAGTATAGAAGAGGTTAGGCCGTGGGCGACTATTAGTGCAGTTGCTCCTATAAAGCTTCAGGGGGATTGAATTAAGATTGCTACAATTACTAAGGCCATATGACTGACCGATGAGTAAGCAATTAATGATTTTAAGTCTGTTTGTCGTAAGCAGATAGAGCTTGTTATGATTATTCCTCATAAAGACAGCATAAGAAAGGGGTAGGCTATATATTCTGTGACTGGATTTAGAATTGTTGTTACTCGTATTATACCATAGCCCCCTAATTTCAGGAGAATGGCAGCTAAAACTATTGAGCCAGCAATTGGGGCTTCAACATGCGCTTTGGGTAATCAAAGGTGTAAGCTGTAAAGAGGTATTTTTACTATAAAGGCTATTATACATGCTAATCACAGAACATTATTGGTTCATGAAGAAGAGAGATTTGAACATAGATAAAGAGTTATTATGAAATTTAAAGACCCTAGAGTTTTTTGTATAAAAATTAAGGCTACCAGTAAAGGTAGAGATCCAACCAATGTATAAAATAAAAAATATGTTCCGGCGTTAAGTCGCTCTGTTTGGCTGCCTCATCGTGTAATAATGATGAGAGTAGGAATTAGTATTGCTTCAAATAAAATGTAAAATATAATTAGTTCTGACGAAGAGAAAGTTATAATGAGGAAAATTTGAAGCAGGATGAGTATAAGGATAAAAAGTTTTTTTCGCTTACAGGATTCTTTAGACATATGATTTTGACTTGCTATTAGCGTTAAAGGGAGGAGTCAAGTGGATAGGATTAAAAGGGGGGTTGATAGGGAGTCTGAGAAGAATAATAGCGAGAAGTTTAAACTATTATTATTTACTTGATTAAGTAGTACAAGACTAATTAGACTAATTAATAGACTATGTGATGTAGAGTTAATTCAAATTATAGTTTTATTAGAGAAAATTGTTAGGGGTATAAGGAAAATGGTTGGAACAAGGATTTTTAGCATTTGAGGATATTAAGATTTTGGACATAATCTAACCCATAAGTATTTGAAACTATTACTAATAGAGCTAGTCTGACTGCAGCTTCACAAGCTGCGAAGACAAGAATGACAATAGGCATAGTAAATGATGTTGTGAAATGGGTTTTTAAGGTAAGTAATGAGCTTATAATAAATATAGATAGTATTATTCCTTCTAAGCATAGAAGGGAAGATATAAGGTGGGACCGGTAAATGAGTATGCCTAAAAGGGATGAAAAGTAGGCTAAATGGATATTTAAATGAATGACAGGCATATTTGATAGTTATGATACATTCATAATCTAATGAGTCGAAATAATTTGTTTTAAGATAAATTAACTATCATATTCGGTTCATTCTAAGCCCTTTTGGAGTCATTCATAAACTAAGCCAAGCGTGAGAATAAGGATAAGTATAAGTGCTACTAAGAGTATAAGTTTGAGGTTATTAGATTGGGAAGCTCAGGGAAGTGTTAATAAGAGGGCAATTTCTAAGTCGAATAGAAGGAATGTAATAGCGATTAGAAAAAATTTTATTGAGAAGGGTAGGCGGGCAGTTCCTATAGGGTCAAATCCACATTCATAAAGGCTAGCTTTGTCAGAGTAAATATTTATATGTGGTAGTCAGAATGCAATGGAGATTAAAATTAAGGGTAATAGGAGATTAATAAGCAAAGTTAGTGTTAGATTGATTATTCTCTCTTAGATTTATACTAAGACTAATTGATTGGAAGTCAATTATACTAATTATATTAAAAGAATATGAGCCTCATCAATAAATGGAAATGTATAGGAATAGTCATACTACATCTACAAAATGTCAATATCAAGCAGCAGCTTCAAAGCCAAAGTGGTGATTAGATGTAAAGTGGAAATTTAGTTGTCGTATCAAGCAGATAAAAAGGAAGGTGGATCCAATAATAACATGTAGACCGTGGAAGCCTGTGGCTATGAAAAATGTTGAGCCATAAACTCCATCAGAAATAGTAAAGGAAGTTTCAAAGTATTCTGATCCTTGAAGAAGGGTAAAGTAGGCCCCTAGAGCAATTGTGATAGCTAGAGCTTGGGTTATATGTTTTCGGTTACCTTCTATTAGGCTATGATGGGCTCATGTAATTGAAACTCCAGAGGCCAATAAAACGGAGGTATTTAGTAGTGGAACTTCTAAGGGATTTAGTGGGTTGATTCCTATAGGTAGCCAGCATCCGCCTAGCTCAGGAGTGGGTGCAAGGCTTGAGTGATAAAATGCTCAGAAAAATCCTGCAAAGAAAAACACTTCAGAGATAATAAATAGGACTATGCCATATCGGAGTCCCTTTTGGACGATAGAGGTATGATGACCTTGGAAAGTACCTTCTCGGATAATGTCTCATCATCATTGATATATTGTTAAGAGGTTAGTGAGCAGGCCTAATGTTAAGAGAATGTTAGAATTAAAGTGGAATCATATTACTAAACCAGATGTAAGAAGGAGAGCTGAGAGGGCTCCTGTTAATGGCCAAGGGCTAGGGTTGACTATGTGATACGCATGGGTTTGGTGGGTCATTAGGTATTATCATGTAGATAAAGGCTTACCAGTAGAGTGAACACATATGCTTGAATTATAGCTACTGCAAATTCAAGGATTGTTAATAATACTAGAATGATAAATGTAAGCATGGCGGTAGGAGGACTGATAGATGTTAGAACTAAGGTTGCCCCTCCAATTAAGTGTATAAGTAAATGGCCTGCTGTGATGTTTGCTGTTAGTCAAACTGCTAGGGCTACAGGTCGGATAAATAGGCTAATAGTCTCGATAATAATTAGTATAGGGATGAGGGGTAGAGGTGTTCCTTGTGGTAGGAAGTGGGCTAAGGAGGCTTTGGGCTTATATCGAAAACCTAAAAAAACAGTTCCAGCTCATAATGGGATTGCCATTCCTAAATTTATTGAGAGTTGAGTTGTTGGGGTAAAAGAGTGGGGTATGAGTCCTAGGAGGTTTGTGGATCCAATAAATATAATGAGCGATAATACTATAAGAGATCAAGTTCATCCTTTCATATTATGTATGGTTAGTATTTGTTTTAGTACGAGTTGAATTAGTCATTGTTGAAATGATACTAGGCGGTTGTTAATTAATCGTGGGGATGTTGGAAATAGAATGGCAGGAAATGCTATGATGAAAATAACAATGGGTAGTCCTACTATTGTTGGGGTGTTGAAAGAGGCAAATAGATTTTCTTTCATTTATTTTCTCATGGAGATTTAAATTCGAAGGATTTTACATTTTTAGTAGATGGGTTTAGTGGATAAATTTGACTTGAGAGTTTACATTGAAATAAGATAAAAAGTGTAAGAATTATTGAAAGGATAGTGATAAATCATGTGGATGTATCTAGCTGTGGCATTTCATTATGGGGAGATTTAAATCCCAGTCTTTAACTTAAAAGGTTAATGCTATACTTAGCTTCATAATGAATTTATAGTATTGATGAGGATCAGTTTTCGAAATGCTTTAGGGGGACTAGTTCAAGGACAATAGGTATAAAACTGTGATTGGAGCCACAAATTTCTGAGCATTGACCATAATATAGGCCGGGGCGAGATGATGTTAGAGTTGCTTGATTAAGTCGGCCTGGAATAGCATCAGTTTTTAAACCTAAGGATGGGACAGCTCATGAGTGTAGGACGTCTTCAGAGGAAATTAGTATTAGAACAGGTAATTCTATAGGCAACACGACGCGATTATCTACTTCTAAAAGTCGTAGTTCGCCTGGTTTGAGTTCAGAAGAAGGAATTATATATGAATCAAAGTTTAGTTCTTCGTAATCGGTATACTCGTAGCTTCAGTATCATTGGTGGCCTATTGTTTTTACTGTCAAGGAAGGGTCATTAATTTCGTCTATTATATATAGAATTCGTAAAGAGGGAAGGGCAATTAAAATTAGGATAATAGCAGGAAGGATTGTTCAAATAGTCTCTACTTCTTGGGCATCTATTGTGCTGGTATGTGTAAGTTTAGTAGTTAATATAAGCGAAATAATGTAGAGGACAAGGGAGCTGATGAGGAAAACAATTATTAGAGTGTGGTCATGAAAGTGAAGTAGTTCTTCCATGATAGGAGATGAAGCGTCTTGAAATCCTAGTTGTAAGGGGTAAGCCATAAAGGTGTATAGGGGTTAATTATCCTATAAATTAACTTTGACAAAGTTATGTAATGTTTTTACTAACACCTCAGATAAAGAAAGTCATAGTGGTTATGGGGCTGGCTTGAAACTAGTCTTAGGGAGTTCGATTCTTTCCTTTCTTGAAGGTTAGGCCTTGACATAAGTAGGTTCTTCAAATGTGTGGTAAGGTGGAGGACATCCATGAAGTCACTCTAGATTAGTAGGGGTTAGTTCAATTAGGACCTCTCGTTTGGAGGCAAATGCTTCTCAAATTATGAAGATTATAAGCATTACAGCCGTTAAGGAAATAAAAGAGCCTACAGATGACACAGTGTTTCATATTGTGTACGCATCAGGGTAGTCTGAGTATCGGCGAGGTATACCTGATAGTCCTAAGAAATGTTGAGGGAAGAAAGTTAAATTGACTCCCACAAATATTACGGTGAAGTGAATTTTAGCTCATGTGGAGTCTAAGGTATAACCGGAGAATAGGGGAAATCAGTGAATGAATCCACCTATAATAGCAAATACAGCTCCTATAGATAATACGTAGTGAAAATGGGCTACAACATAGTATGTATCATGAAGGACGATATCTAGAGATGAATTAGCTAGGACAATTCCTGTTAACGCCCCAACAGTAAATAGGAAAATAAATCCCAGGGCTCATAGTATTGCAGGGGATCATTTAATATTGCCTCCGTGAAGTGTAGCTAGTCAGCTAAACACTTTTACTCCTGTTGGGATAGCAATAATTATAGTAGCAGATATAAAATATGCTCGAGTATCGACATCTATACCAACAGTAAATATGTGATGTGCTCATACAATGAATCCTAGGAAGCCGATTGATATTATAGCCCATACTATCCCCATGTATCCAAAAGGTTCTTTTTTTCCTGAGTAATAAGTAACGACGTGTGAAATAATCCCAAATCCAGGTAAAATTAAAATGTAGACTTCAGGGTGACCAAAGAATCAAAATAAGTGCTGATATAGAATTGGATACCCTCCACCAGCGGGATCAAAGAATGTTGTGTTGAGGTTTCGATCAGTAAGGAGTATAGTAATTCCTGCAGCGAGAACAGGGAGAGATAGAAGCAATAATACTGCTGTGATTATTACAGATCACATGAATAATGGGGTTTGATATTGGGATACGGCTGGGGGTTTTATGTTAATAATTGTTGTAATAAAATTAATTGCTCCTAGGATAGATGAGACTCCAGCTAAGTGAAGGGAAAAAATTGTTAAATCTACGGATGCTCCTGCATGAGCTAAGTTTCCAGCTACTGGAGGATAGACTGTTCAACCAGTTCCTGCCCCTGCTTCTACCATTGAAGATGCAAGAAGAAGGAGAAAGGATGGTGGAAGCAATCAAAAGCTCATATTGTTTATTCAAGGAAATGCTATATCAGGGGCCCCAATTATTAATGGTACTAATCAGTTTCCGAACCCCCCAATCATAATAGGTATAACCATGAAGAAAATTATGACAAACGCATGTGCGGTTACTACAACGTTATAGATTTGATCATCTCCTAATAAGGCTCCTGGTTGCCCAAGTTCAGCCCAAATAAGAAGACTTAGGGCTGTCCCTACTATTCCGGCTCAAGCACCAAATAGGAGGTAAAGAGTCCCAATGTCTTTATAGTTTGTTGAAAAGAGTCAACGGTTTATGAACATAAGTAGGCGGCAGAATGGCTGAGCAAGCATTAGACTGTAAATCTAAAGACAGGGGTGGAATCCTCTTTCTGCCAAGTCCTGAGGTGAACTATCATATTGAATTGCAAATTCAAAGAAGCAGCTTCAACCCTGCCGGGGCTTCTCCCGCCTTTTTCCCGCCGCGGGAGAAGTAGATTGAAGCCGGTTGATCAGGCATTTAGCTGTTAACTAAAATTTTGTGGGTTAAAATCCCATCAGTCTAGGAGTCAGGTTGAGAGTTAAGGATTTAGCTTAATAAAAGTGGTTGATTTGCATTCAGTTGATGTAGAATAGATTTCTGCAATCCTTATTTCAGGAGTTAAATATAATTATATTTACTTAAAGCTTTGAAGGCTTTTGGTCTAGTTAACCTAAACTCCTAGTTCAAGTTTGATAATAAAGGGGTAAGTGGAAGAGTAAGGGATGACAAGATTGTTATGGTTGATAAAGGAAAGAATTGTTTTGTATTTTCAAATTGCCAATTTATTTTTATATTGTTAGGTGATGGAAATAGTGTGAGAGAAGTTAAGTAGATTAAGCGTAAATAGAAGAATAAGTTAAGAAGAGCTATAATGACCATGGAAATGGATATAATAATAATATCATTATCAATTAATTCTTTTAAGATCAATCATTTTGATATAAATCCGGTTAAAGGAGGCAGTCCTCCTAGTGATAAAAGAGTAGTAAGTGTAATTAAGCTAAGCAGGGAGTTAGTATAGGGTTAAATGTTATAACAGCTACTATTCATCCTAAATGGGTGATTGATGAGTATGCTATAATTTTTCGGAGTTGGGTTTGGTTAAGGCCTCCTCAGCCGCCCATTAGAATGGATAAGAAAGCTATTATTAGGATTAGAGTATGATCAGTTGATTGAGTAATTTGGAGTAAGATAGAAAGAGGGGCGATTTTTTGTCATGTAAGTAGAATTAGGCCTGTTGATAAGGAGATGCCTTGTGTTACTTCAGGGACTCAGAAGTGAAAGGGGGCTAGGCCTAATTTTATTGCAAGGGCTAATGTGAGCATGTAGGATTGTATATGATTGGAAGGATAGATTAGAGTTCATTGTCCAGAGTTTATAAAGTTTATGACGACCGCTATTATAAGGATTATGGATGCGGTTGCTTGTGTAAGGAAGTATTTGGATGGGGCTTCGGTGGAGCGTGGGTTAGCCTTTTTAATTAATATAGGGGTAATTGCCAGTATATTTAAATTATTAAAGAAGATCTGTTAAAAAAAACTATTAGGCAGAAGGCAAAAAAGTAATAATAAAGAATATAGTGAAGTAGATTTGTAGTCCTTCTGCATGAGGAATTTGAGTGTATGGCACATATTTCAATTATTTGGCCCATTTGACCTTAATGAGAAACCAAAATATGGCTACTTTGGTGGTCAGAGGCCACTTATTCAAAGATACTTACTACTTTCATTGAAAACTATGGATAGTAATTTTGCTCCTAAAATAAATCCTGGCACTTCCCCGTTTGTCACTGTTCTACATTGCATAGGCTGCCTCAAAGAAGAGTAAGAGTGTGTGATATGAGCAGGTGAGAGGTGACAAAGCACCTTCAGCTAGAAATATTGCTGAGGGGACCAAGCCCAGAGGTGAACATCACAAAATGTTCAGCTGAAGAAGCAGAAACAAAAGAAAGTGTAAAGCCTCTCAGAAGGATAAATTAATTCAAAATAAAGATATATTCTTGGTACAAAGCTCATCATAAAAGAACATAGTGTGTGTTCTTCATAAACCTGAAATTTTGAAAAATTTCCCTTTAAAAATGCATAATTCAGGAGCTAAAGGTATTTATGTAGCTTAGCAGTAGAGTGAGTGCTAACAAGGTCGTGGACTCAATCCCCACCATTGCCAAAAAAATTTTTCTTTTTGTCAATTATACCTTAATAAAGCTGGGTCAAATAAAGAACATTGGGATTCAAAAAAGTCACCCTAGCCCTCAGGCTACTGGATAAGATCATTAGCAAAAAGAGATTATAACCTTGAGTTCCTCTCTTAGGTGGTAATACTTCTATTGATCCAATGTAGGATTGTGTTCTTTTCCTCTTTACATTAAAATTCTATTTTTATGAAATTATGGTAATGCTAGATAATAGCCTTATTTTTCCCTCACCTCTTCATTAATATCCCAGCTGACCAAAACATAACAATACAAAACAATACAAAAAGGCTAGCCATATAAGAGGACCCCATGTGAAATGTTACCTGGAAACTATTTTGTGAAATCCCCACACCTGGAAACCACTGAGCCAATAACTATCATTTTGTCCACTAAGATGACCCAGTTATTCCAGTTTGCCCCCAGTCACTTTTTATAACTTAAACCTGATTTACATACCTCCCTCACTCTGCTCACCATCATTCCTCCTGAAGTAAAACGCTTTGTTTCTGGCAAGCAGATTTAGAAATGGTAACTAATAAAAATGTATATCATGACCAAGAAAAGTAAATGTATCCAAACATTTTTAGACAAGAATTATGTCAGAGAGTAATCTTTCTGTTCAGAGGAACTTTTTGCTATAGAAGACAGGGATGCTAGTGGTAATACAATGTTTCCTAATATCAAATAATAATTGAAAACAAGTTGACCATGTACTTGAGTACAGACCCACCTTCTAGTCAGACCTTCCTGACTGAAGCCTTCTAAGGTAGAGTGGCAAATATTTTGCTTCTGCTTTCTCAGGCAAATTGTTACTACAGACCACGTACAGCAAAGTGTGGGAAGCATATAGAGAGTGAATTAATATCCCTTAAGATGCTTAGGCATGCAATTATTTTTAGATGTAACATTTTTAAAATTTATTAAATATTATTTTACTCAGCTTACTTTACTGCTGTGATGAAAAGACCTGACAAGAAGAGAAAGAGGTTTATTTGGGGTTCATGGTTTTAGAGGTGTCAGTCCATAGATGGCCAACTCCATTGCTCTGGGCTTGTGCATGAATATGTGATAATGATGCATTTCTCTTTTAACCTTTTGCTTTGAATTTTTTTAAATTTGCAGAACATTTTCAAAAGTACATTGTCTTTTCCTGGATTTATCAGCTGCTAATACTTTGGCACATTTGCATATTTGTGGTCTCTCCCTCACTGTGTGTGTTTGTGTGTGTGTACACACTGATCTATACAGTATACGTACTTATATACTATCTGCAACTGTACTTGTATATATGTATTTGTATATATTTGTGTTTGTATATAGATGATATCTATGCACACATACTTGTATATATATATACATATATATATATACATATACATATATATATATAGCTGAATCATTTGAGAATTAGTAAGATGTACATTTATAATCTTATTTCTAAGGCTAGACCTTATCTACTGGAATGCACAAAATAACATTTTACTTCAATTTTAATACTTAAATACATTTCCTTTCTCATGAAATTTTAACAAAGTTTGTACATATAATATTTAGAAATACAAGGAAATTCTATCATCTTTTCCTAAATTATCACAAAGTTAAATCCCATTTTAGTGTTTTACTTAACCTAATAGCAATAACTGGCCTTCAGACAGCAAATCTCTCCCCTCCTGCTGCCTATGGCATCTATGAAGGAACTGATTGGATAAACAGGAGACTGGACATTATTTGCATTCCCCCTTGATTGATGGAGGTTATTGGGTTGCTTACATGCTCTTTACTTCTTCAACATCCAAAAAGTCAACTACTATTAAAAGAAATGTTTAGTTAGATGTCAATGAAGTAAGCTGAATTCATGCAGCCATAAAATTAAATTGGCAACTCTAGCTTTAGTTTTCTTAAGTGGTTTAGACAACTACTTTGTTCAGGTGGTAATATGTCAGTACATGTTCTGTCTAACGTTACTACTTCAAGATGAAAATGAGTATTTTTTCTAGAATAACCATGAATTAATGCTTTTTTTCCCTTAAAAAGTTTGTGAAAAAAATAGTCCCAACATTGTGATGTTTTTTCTATTTTACTCACTCTTTCTCTCACACAGTTAAAAACTCCTGTTGTTTTAGTTACTGAAGGAGCACCAAATCCTCACTGCATTTCTCTAGCTTTTCTAACAGGTCATGAGATGCTTCATCCAAAAAACATATATGAAGGGCATTTGCTTCTATCTATTTCACTTCATTTATATGTGCAACTGGATGACTCCGGTTGGAACCACAGTAACCCAGGTATTCAAATACATCCAGTTTTCATTTTTTCAATTTTATTTCCTTAAAGAGTGAGAATGAGAGAATCAATTTTATTTATTTTTCTACCTGGTCTTTGTTTCTCTGACACAGCTTGTATGTCATGCTGGTGTTTGAACCCAGGTCCTTGCACATGCCAGGCAAGCGTTCCAACCCCTGAACCACCACTATAGCTCCCCAACCAGTTTTTTTTTTTAAAAAAAAAGAGAAAAAAGTACCATTTCCATTACATCTGTCATTTTTTCTCAATTGACATGAATCTAGAAAACCTCATTATTAATTTTATAAAACTATGATTTCAACATTCAAGGAACCTAGATGAGTATTTCTATTATATGTAAAGGTCTTAATTATAAATACAACATTTGTTGTATTTCACATTTCATTGACTACAGGAATTATCTGTTATTTTTTTTCTGGTGCTGAGGATTGAACCCAGCTTCTAGACATGTGTCTATCCCTGAGCTATGTCCCCAGCCCCTAGTATTATTTTTATTTAGGTATTGTCAATTTCAGACACTTGCTCTTGTTTAAAATGTATTATATTTAAATATTTAAAATGACTACCTAATTTATGAAGCCACTGCAAAATTAAAAATGCAAGGCCTCTTGTTCAAAGTTAATAAAGGTTCATGGCAGTTATAGCAGAGCATTAAGCCAAGTTTGGAGCTCCTATACAGTGGCACAAGCCAGACACCCACTGAAGGTGACCCTGTAGCTGGTACATTTCAGTTTTTCCTAAATCCTATGCTCTAGCTCTATCACCACATTTCCTGCCACCAGTTTACACTGGAGATGGGCAAACTTCAAAATGTTTGGGTCTTTTATTTCTATGTTAAGTGAATACTTGTGTTCACAGATTACTTTGACAAGGAAACTATTTTTTGTTTTTACATTTCTTGAGTATTTGGGTTTCTGCCAACTTTAGCAATATTATTTTAAGAGAGAAGAATACCAGCCCTCATGGGACCACCTAGAGCCTAGGGGTGGGGGAAGTGAAGCCTTCAGATTTGGGAGTTACTCATTTCATTTGGAAAGCTTCCTTATCGGTACATTCACATGAATTGATTTTGGTGAACTACAGAATCTATGCCAAGGAGAAACAAATCAGGTTCACACAGAAACAGCCTCCACTTTACCCAAAAGCCACACAGCCCCTCACCTATCAGTTAGTCCTCAGCCATCCTCAGTCTTGTGATTGTCCACAAACAGCACCCACATGAAGAAGGTGATCCAGAAAGGAAAGGGTGACAGTCCATAAGGCAAATGTTGCCATCTAGAGAGACAGAGGGGAGACCGTACTGAGAGGAGTCATTTTCTAAACAATATTTGAAGAACAAAACTTCTCAGACCAGTGATGTGAAATTCTTCCAAGAGAAGGACATGGACTCTTAGAAGAGATCAGCATTTCATAAAAAAATGTGCCTTGATGAATTCACCTAACTTGAAAAGAAAGCTTATTTGGTTAATGATTCTGTAGAACGTGGATGCTATGAAGAGATAGACTTTCTTAAATTTTTAAGCAGGAAATATTAAAGATGATTTTCCTAAGACCATGCAAAAAAACTGCATCCCAACTAATTATTTCACCTGTCTAAAACATAAATATCATAGAGTTCCCTTTCTAATTTATTTTGTTTAACTAAAGTCACAAGGAGTTGGAATTATCTGTTGGTGATTGGTCAGTTTACTGTGTTCTCATGGTACAGTAAAAGACATCTTGGATTTAAAAGAATATAAATGCAAAAAATCAAACACAAAGGAACTGCTAAAAATACTTGAAAACCCAAGGGAAAAGGCAGGGATCTAACTTGTCTCCATTGATCAAATGTGAGGTCATTTCAACAACTTATATTTCTAAAATGAAAAGTGCACACAATTCCCAAATCTATTCAGGTAGATATGTTTCCAAAACAGTTCTGGTAACTCTTGTGGCCTAGATTAACAAAGAACAATTAAATTCTTCTCTTAGAGAGATTCTAAATCATTTTACAATCCAATTTGTATCAACTGAAGAATACACTGCTCTCTATTTCAGATACTCAGAATTTATTTCTGTAGAAGTTTTGAAATTTTATATCATATTTTAAATTTCAAATGATTCTGAGCTATGTGTTTGTGAGATATTTTAAAATATATTCTATCTACATATATATCATCCTTATATTGACAGTTTTCAAATTGTAAAAACAATATGTAAGTTGAGATCTGCCATTTTAATTTACTTAAATAAAGGGCTAATATCTCTGCTTATCTGATAATAAGAATAACTACAATTATTTTCTTTTAATATTATTAGCATTATTCATGCATTCAGAAAACACTTAACAATCACATACTATAACCCAGATACTACAATAAATATGGGGATGCAGCAGTGAACAGATACAGGTAAACAGCTCAATGTAAGCCTTTTAACATCACAAGGACAGTTAAAGGCTTCCCAATTTTGAAAAACTTGCCCAAGATCTTATTGTTTTCATGTGAAGCAGTGGATTTTTATTTTAGTCTCTGCTTATTTATAAATCATATTTTTTATTATCACATTGCATTGGCTTGCATGTAGTTACCCCTTCCTGGTCTGATGGAAGTTTTCGGAAACAAATTTTGTTTTTTCAATGATTTGTGGGGTCATAAGAAGTAAGCATCATGGCTGGTGCAGTGGCTTGATGGTTGCAGTGCTTGCCTGGCATGTGCAAGGATGTGGGTTCAAAGCCCACCACCACGTACACAATGAAGTATTGGAGCAACGGAAGCCACATGAAAAACTAAATAAAATTGATTCTCTCTTTGTCTCTCTCTCTCACTGTCCCTCTCTTTCTCTCAAAAAAAAGTGAATATCAGTATAACTCTTGGAAAGCTGTTTTTAACACTTAAATCCTTCATAGACAACTTCACTAATCATTAGGAATTGCAAATCAAAACAGTGATGACATGTCGGTTCACATCCATTATGATGGCTCTAACTAAGGACTTGGGGAGGAAGAAAGGAAGGAAGGAAGGAAGAAGAGAGGGAAGGAAAAAGCAAATATTGATAAAGAGATGGAGAAATTGAAACCCTATATATTACTAATAAAATATAAAACAATGAAGCCACTGTGGAAAATAATTTGGCATTTTCTCAAAAACTGTACATACAGAATATGGGTCAATATATTGTTATGTTGCACATGTATAGTGGCAAAGGTTCCACAACGATGTGAATATATGTGATAGCACTAAAAATTGTAATTTTTATTATGTATATTTTACCTAAATGATGCGCTGAAAATTATAAACTTTATGTTATGTATATTTTACCACATTAAAAAAAATCTCCCACAGGTATTACAGGTATTAATGGAGTTCTGTGAATCCCAAGAACACTGGGAACCTAAAAGGGCAGGCAGATAATAAGAAAAGGTGAGTAAAGATGAAGCACAGCACCTAACACTATTTTTTAAAAAGAAGAAATTAGCATATAAAAAGGTACTTGTTTATTCCATTATTTAAATGAAGTGCAACCCAAACACATAGTATGGAGTATATACCTTTATTTCTTTTAACAGGAGAGAGAGAGAGAATCAACTTTTATATATTTTATCATCTGGCCTTTGTTTCTCCGACACTTCACTGTGAATGTGGTGCTGGGGCTTGAACCCGGGTCCTTGCCGCAGGCCAGGCAAGTGCTCCAACTGCTGAGCCACCACTCCAGCCCTTGGAGTAAATTGCTTACCTCTGATTTATTGCCTGTGGATATCAGAAAAAAAAATACATACATTTTAAGCAGTAAAAGGCAAATCAAATCGTAAAGAATGCTCTTGGGGTAATGATTTCTATTAGGCGTTTTTCTTTGAGTTACATATTTGGAGAAAGTACCACTAGTTAGCTTTCTCTAAAACCTCACTATGTGGAAAAATCTAAAAGTGACAGCACATTCATCAAGAATATTCTTAATGGGGGGCTGGAGTAGTGGCTTGGTGGTTTACGGTGCTTGCCTGGCATGCGCATGTACGAGGGTTCAAACCCCAGCACCCACGTACACAACTAGGTGTCAGAGCAATGAAAGCCATGTGAAAAACTCAATTGATTCTGTCTCTCTCTCTCTCTCACTGTCCTCTCTTTAAAAAAAAAGAATATTCTTAACGTTCTTAGGAATTTAGTACCAAGATCTATGTATATGAAGAATTTTTTTCAAAAACAATTTTGTATTCAAGGAAGTTTAAAAATTTAAGGTGATATGCATTAGAGTTCCTATAACTATAAAATTCAAATTATGAAGTATCCATGTCAGAGGCTTCAAAATTCATATATCCATATATTGCTCAATAAATAGCTATTAAATAAACATCGTAATATCTGAATTTAATTGGTCATTCACTCCTGCCTACTGCTGGTATTCATCTGGTTTTATGTTAACCCAAGGAATACTGACCTAATTAAATGGCAATATCCTGATATAAAATTTACAACTTCATTCACATTTACTCTTCAACATCTGAGCCTATTGATTTAGGTTAAGAATATGAAAGCCTAAAATAACTATGCCACATGAAAATAATCTTGAATTTCTGTTCAACGTGGAAGGATTTGATTGTTTTTCACATCTTTATAATTCACCAGGATTAATATGATATAACATGTAAAGAGTTGCATGTATCTCTAAAGGACTAAAGAACATTATGAAAATTGGTAGATTTTTGTGAAACAATGTAAAACTACGAAGCATCTCCTATTTATGGGAGTATATATCTTAATCTTTAATTCATGCTTAATACAACACAAAGCAGAGTGGTTTAATGATTAAGAAGTGCTAGAGAACTGAAAAAGAAATAATATTGAAGCAATATTTCCTGGATTCAAATCCTGACTTTGGTATTTATTTTGTGAATTTGGGCTTTATTTTTCTTGCCACAGTTCCCTCATCTGTAAAATAGGAATAAAAATACACTGACTTCATAAATTGTTATGAAGGTTCGAGAAAGGACTTAGGACAGTGTTTGGCACAGAAAAGGGAGTTAATAAATATTTCATGTTATTGTTAGTCAAAATAAGGACATTATTGCAAAAAGGTCACTTTTATCACCAAAGTTATACATGTGATGTGAGGTTGCATCCTAATTCTCCACAAAAATCTGGAGGAAAACATTTCATTATTGAAATGCTATGATTATTTAAGTTATATCAATGGCATTTAGGTAGAAAATTAAAAATTACAACACAATCTTTTTCAGTTTAGCAGTACAATAACAAAATTTATTGAGGAAAAAATATTAGTAAAGAATTAAAATCAAGAAATGTTTTTTCATGTAAACAGTCAAAGCCCAAAAGAACATTTTTTAGAAATTGTTCATATATTTGAAATTTTTTTCCTTCATAATAACTCAGGCACTTTAATCAAAAGCCAGTATCATGGTAAATAACAATAACCAGATGAAGTTCTGGTATGGTCTGTGAGATATCTGTGGGTTAGTTTGAGAATGAACTCTTAGGAACAATCTCCTCAGTTATAAGACATTCAGGTTTGGGTGGTAAAGATCTGATGCCCTCGTAATGTTTTCTAGAATTTAGAATAAGCCAAGTATATTTTAAACCTTCAATAGTTATTCTATCCAAAAAAAGTTTCCATCAAATATTACTGATTAAAATAAAAACTATTGAGGGAATTTTAGGGTGAATGTTTACAGAAAGTTAACAAGGATATATCACAAAAAACCAGGATGGCCCATCTGTTTACAAAACAAGGCAAATGTGTCCTTATTCAGGACTGTTTCATGACATTATTTTCTGTGACTGACTAAAGATTGTTTTTTTTTTTGTTGTTTCTGTACTATGTGAGATTAATGTTTGTTTTCTATCATGATTTTCCAGCTCCCAAATTATAAACTCTACATTCTTCTAATCGTATCAGCCATAAAAATTAACCAAGCTAACTTTTATTGGCTTGTTTTCTTGGACTACAAACATGGTGAGATGAGATGCACCCCTGACCCTCTGGGCCATCAAGTCACGTTGCATGACAGGAGTGACTGAAATCTGTGGAAAGGTTTGCTCTCAAGTGATTGTTAAAAAAGTAAATGAGGAAATCTCTCTCACCTACAATGATAGGGTAGTGAATTGTTTTATTGCTTAGAATCTGTACTAATACTTAGTATTAATGTTTTAAGCTCTACTAATGTGACTTTTTTTTCAGGAAATCTCTTATAAGCTAATTTATTTAGGTACTTTATTTCACCTCTGTTTTTCG